>JAKSZP010013460.1:0-103437 GCA_022478985.1 Massospora cicadina
CTTCCTTTAAAAAGGCACTAATAAAGTATAAAATAATTGAGAAAGTATGCCTCCTCAATAAAACTCTTTTTGAAGTTGGTGTCATCTTCCAACTTGACTTATAAAATCTCTCTCAAATATACAAATTATATCTTATGTCTGGATTGGGTCCAAGTGTAAACTATAAGCAACTTGGAATATATAGTGCTGAGTATATATATCATAAATGGCCATTATAAGTTTATTAAATATTGTCTTTGACTTCAAAAAGGGGTTTATTGAGGAGACATAATTTCTCAATTATTTCATACTTTTTAATGCTTTTTTAAAGGAGGTTCTTTTTTAAAAAAACTTTACCCTCAGTTCTTTTTTCCCAGAAAAATTAGTGCATTCTAAAAGTAGGCCTTTTTTCTAATTTAATTTAAAAATCTCTATATTATATATATCCTTTTGAGCCCTCACTAATTCTCTAAAAATAAATCACATTGTATATGTATTATTTATAGTATCTTATAAACAAATATACTAATAATTCATTTTATTAAAGTAGTTGATTTTATTGCTTAATCTATGCTAAAATAATTGATTGCCATCTATAATAATTCATTTTATAAAATTTAGTTGATTCTATTGGTCAATCCATGCTAAATTTACTGATTGTCATCTATAATAATTTATTTATCTATTTAGTCAATTATATTGGTCAATATATGCTAAATATACTGTTCACCATCTAAAATTTAGTTTATTAAATTTAGTTGATTTTATTGGTCAAAATATGCAAAACAATACCAACTATAGTAATTTTGCTCATCCCACTATGATCTCATACTTGTTTGGATTTTTAATATACCCTCAGCCATAGGAAATGTCAAAAGTTGCTTTGAAGCTATCACTTCACCAATGCTGGAATAAAGTTTATTTAGCAATGATCATACACACAATTGAAAACCATTGCTTCAAAGTCCATTTTGATGTACTTACTAAATTAATAGTCAGATACTGGACCAATACTTACAAAAGTAAAATGAGAACTAATTTGGAGCCTTTTTTTGGACAATTTAGGCATCCAAATTGGTCTTGTAGTTTCAGAGTTATGCGCAAACAAACATAGAAAAAAATATATACAGGTCAAATTGAGAACCTCCTTCTTTTTCAAAGTCAGTTAAAAATCATTGCATACGTGGCATGTCTTCAAACTACTAATTCAACTGCTACTTAACTTGCCAAAAGTATTTACTAACTAGGAGAACCAAATTAAGCAGGTTTTTAAGCGATATATAAACCTAAAATCCAGATACCCATGCTTCACTACAGTATTGAAGGTTAATCAGATGATGAGCTGACATTGTAGCCTATAGGCTGTGCCAGCACTACTCTCAAGCCACTCAGATTAACAGCTCCACTGTTGCCCTTGTGGCTGGTGAGCTGATATTTTTAACTTTACTTAATCTACATAAAACCCTATTGATGATTTTTATTTAGTACAGGTGAAAAGTTTGGTGTATTTTTTTGATAACATTTGCCAATTCTCACCTACTTGTCCAAAATGATTGAACATATCAGACTTGATTAGCTTCAGGTGAGCAATTTGGTGAATTATTAGTTTATATTTGGCAATTCTCACCCAATTTCCCAAATAGATTATACATATCAGACTCAATAGTTTCAGATTTGATAATATCTGCCAATTCTCACCCATTCACCCAAATAGATTGAACCTATCAGACTTGAAGGTTTCATATGTCAGTCCCCCCTTGGGTTGGGACCATCTAGTACTAAAAAAAAAAAAAGGTTTCATATGTCAGTCAGTCAATAAGTACATCAGTCAGTCAGTCAGTAAATGTGTTTTATTAAGTAGATTTATTTATGGCAGGCTTAGAACTCTTATTGAATGACTATTTTGCAAGGAATGCTAAAATCCTTTGCCAAATAAACTGCATTTAAATTTTTATACCTTCAGACGACATGGCAATCAATGCTATTCATCATATTTTTGATATACAGGTTTTACAGACCAATTTGTATTCATTACAAGTCAAATCTTATATTTACTATTGATTTTTGCATTCATTACAAGCCAATTCATAATTATTTAATTCATTTTGCATTCTTATTTTAGTCATGCATCTTCTTATATCCCAAGATATTTAGATTCTGAAATTATTTAGTATTAAAATTTTTTTCAATCTTCTTTTTTAATTATTTCTGGTCAAAAATAGGCTTTGATTTTAGATTATATCTATTAGAGTTTTCAAAATTATTATAAATTCTTTTGTAACAGATACAAAAATTAATGAAAAATATATGATTTGGCTTGTAATGAATGTGAAAATAGATGTAAAAAAGATGAATTGGCTGAGAAACCCCTGTAATGCAAATTTAAATTCAGGTTTACCTAAGTTATTGCATAAAAGGAGTATAGACTTAGAGCAGATGTCCTAAGTTCTTAATTAGGATACTGGTAACTGGATAATAAATTAAATTAAAAATAACTTGATGGAAATATTGATACTTGATATATTAACTTTGGAAAATTATACAAAATTTTAGTAGAAAAAACTTCTTGATCTTTATAAACTAAGTGGGATCAGTTTGACTGCTATTTACAGATAAACCTTTATACTTCCATGCTACAATATCATAAATAAGAGTTTATAAATGATGTAACTGTACTAATTTGATAACGTTAAAATTAAGTCTTTTAGGTTTCATATCAATTAGTGTACTTGCTATGTATTTATTTGTAGAAGTCCATCTAGGGACAAATCACATCTCAAGAGTTAATAAAGATTAGCTTAAACCCTGTATGATTGAAAATTATCCTTAGATGTGTTTCTTTTACTTTTTGAACAACTTTTAGTGATAACTGAAACAAAAATGGATTCTGTCTCATTACTAACTCTCCACAATATAACCCCTTGTCAAGAACCTTATTAAATGTGTGGAAGGTGGTCAAAAACTCACACTTTTAGGTGAATAGTCAGATGCAAAACCAAATATGCCTTTATTCTTTATCTGCTATATATATTTCATTTTAAAGTATTTTTATCATAAGATGTAATTGCTTTTGAATAAAAAATTAGAAGTATTTTTGTATGTATAAGTAACATTAAAATGTCTTTTTTTTTAGTACTAGATGGTCCCAACATTAAAATGTCTTTAAATTATAAATATGAATATAATTTTTTATAGTAGTTCTTATTGGTTAAAATTAGTATGTCACATTATATGAGTGAATTAATTAAAAAAGTTTTTTAATTAATTTATATTTTGATCATCAATATTTTAGGACATATAATAGCTCATATATATATATATCAGTGTTTAGTAATTAGATGATAATAATTTACAAAGTATTGCTGAAAACTTCTGGAAGTTTGAATAAAAGTATACTAGGTGACCCATACGAATACTTCGCATCACTTCCGGTATTAGGATTCCTTATATGACTATCCTATGGATAGTACTTAATCAATAAAAATAGATTATTGCAAATAACGAATGATGCAAACTAGTATTAACATAACAAAAACAAAATATAATTTTTAAATAAAAAAAAACTAATTTTGAAGTTGTGAAAAAATATTAATAAAAAATTAGTAAATATACAATTAGTGTGATGTATATTTCAAAATAAATCTTTTAATTCAAATGAAAATATTTTTCACATTATTTGTATATCTACTAATTTTTTAACAAAAAACTTACTATTTTTATAAGAAAATTTACTTTTTTCAGAAATTATGACAACAAACGCTTGCTACCTCAATATTATTGAGGTTAGAATAGTGCTCCACTGCTTTTGCAAATGTTGTATTACTTACTTGTTTTAATTTGATTGACATGTTGTTTATACATTTATACGTTGTTTGTACGTTATTTATACGTTTATTCTATACTATTCAGAGACTTCGGCACCACCATGACACTTTATACATGTAATTTTTAAATGAAATTTTTAAAATATAAGTTTTAAAATATAATTTTTAATGAAAACATTAATTTTAAGATATTTACTTATTTTTTGTCATTAGAGGTAAAAATAATCTTTAAAATGGTGTATCAAATATTAATTTTGATACAGTATTAAGAGAGATATTTCATACCAATAAAAATACACATTTGAGAAATAATATATAGAGAAAGTATCCATCGCTTCCGAACCCATTTTTTATTTACTAAATTAATGGGCAGATACTTGACCAATACTTGCAAAAGTAAAATGGGACTTAAGTTGGAGCATCCTCTATTTTTGGAGATGATCATCCAAATCGGTCCAGTATTTTCAGTTATGCGCGAACAAACAGAAAAAAAGAAAAATACATACATACAGATCAAATTGATAAACTTCTTTTTAAAGTCAGTTAAAAACCATTAAGTATACCAAATCAACCAATCACCAACTGCTTCGTATTCGTAAAACAAACATAAACTTATCTAAACAACCTAAACCACCAACTATTTACCAAAACCAATCAACTTATCATATCAACCAATCACTAACTGCATTATTAAAACCGTTAAGCTTATTAATCAACCCAAAACCACCAACCGCTTGCCAAAACCTTTTAAGTATCGAATCAACCGAATATCAAACTGCTCAGCCGTAACAATATACCGAATGCCATCGAAAACATATAAGGGTTTCACTTGTTACATATAAAACTTTTTATTTTACTATAAAAATAGTAATTTACTTATTTTTCATCATTAAAGGGAAAAATAATCTTCAAAATGGCTTATCAAACATTAATTTTGATACAATATTAAGGGAGATATTTCACACCGACAAAAAAACACCTTTGAGAAATAATATATAGAGATTAAAGAACAAGCATTTACATACCAAAAAAATCATAATTGTCCTTTGGTATAAGATAAGGATTTGTATGTTAATTAGTGCTAATAACTATTAAATTTATATAGTAGTGCTGCAGGCTTTTCTTTCCTCTCAATCCCACTTTCAAGTGATTTTAATCTAAAAAGCTAATTAAAACCTTCATCAACTTTCTGGGACATTGTTTTCAGCCAATGCCCTTGGCTCCAATGCCTGCCACTCCAATGTGGGGCAGCAGCAATCCACCCTCTAGCGTTTACTTCCTGGCAGGCAAACACACGCAGACTGGCTCATCCAGTCTACCAGCTTCATCTGGCTGGTATGTCCCTCCAAGGAACCTAGCACTCCACCTGGCGCAAGCCCACCCAACCTGACCCATCTCTTAGCCTTACCTTTATCTACCTTCCACTTTTGCCTCCACATCAAGTACAGATGTCTCTTCCCATATGCTGACAAAGCAATTATTGATCTGGCAACTGTCACTTTCACACTGGCAGGATTTATTGACTTCTGTCCTTATAAGGGCTATTTTGATATAGGCTTCCCCACTGAAGAGGATGCAGCCATTGCAGCAGCAACACTATTAATATATAAAAAAACCCTCATTACCACCACTCAAACACGTCTACCAGATGATACCACACTCATGGTGACCTTTGCAAACCTCTGCTCATACTTTTCCCCTCAAATACTATATGAGGAGTTAATATCAGGGATGTCCACTTATGGCAAAGACTCATCCTCCAATTCATTGTCCCAAGTGGTGCTGAGCACCTTGTGGCACCTCAGGCAATGACCATTATTACCCCCACCAGCTGAACATGGCCCAGCACATCCCACCGCTTGCCTACATCCCATCTGCACCAGACCATTTTTTTGGGCTCACATTGATAATTGTCACACAATTTGCCACCTCTGCCATGAGTTGGGCCATACTAAAAAAGCATGTTGATATATTTCAAACTCTCTAACACTGCCAACTCCACTCCTGAGGCCACACACAGTGTTTAAGTGAGATTTTGGCTTCCCCCACCACCCTAGGCTGTGAACTCAATGAATTGGCAGCAAAATCCAACAACCCAAAACCAAAGCTGGCCAATTTACACCCATGCCAACCAATTGGGAGCAGGCTTGAACCCATATTCAATCCAAAAATTCTCCCGCCCCAAAACTTACTCAACCACAGCCACCTATAATTGAATCAATCCAAGTCAACCAAAATCCCTGGAACTTATTGGATGAAGTGACCAAATCTAGTGAAATTGTCCCACCACTGGCTAAACCATTTAGTTAAGAACCTTATCTGAATTCAAACTTTGATGCCCCACTCCTGACTAAACAATATGTCTCCAAACCCAATGCTACCCCTTACCAAAGTGACCACCAGCTTGCTGAGGCCACGATGGCCTTACCTGAAAGTTACCATCTCCATGAAGCTGTGGCAAAATCAGTCGCTGAATTTAAAGAAGGGCTACACATCACCATGTTCCCCCTAATTTCCCTGCTATTGCAAAAGATAAAATCACCCACTTCACTGAAGCTGCCACCACCACTGTCAAACATGTCACTGAACTGGCAGATTTTTTCTCTTCCACATGAGTCACCAGCGCCAACATTGCAAAATTAGCCCAGCTCCATGACGCCTTCATCCAAGCTGAATACCAAGTTGCTGAACTCATAGAGGCTATGCTCTAGGCCCAAATTCTTAGTCTCAATAACTATCTTTTTCACCTCAAACCTCATCCCGCAGGCGCCCCAACCCCCTTGCTATCAGCATTAATTTGCCTCTTCAATGCTGAAACTGATGATCCGCCTGATCACACCTCCCCCTCCGCCATGGTAAGATAGGCATTTTGCCAGTCACTGCCAGGTTTTGAGGTTTTGCTTTGTTTTGTTGTTCCAATCTTTCAGTTCCTTTGCTCAATAGTATTGGTAATGCCCATCCCCTGGTCAGCGCACCACAAATAAATTTTAAATTTTATATAGTAGTGCTTCACATATGCACCAGGTAATATAAATTTCATATAATGTTTCAGGATACCATAATTTTTTATAGTTACTTTTAGATTTTTAATGGTTGACTCAAATATTATCCCTTTAAGAAAACTAACAAAACTGATAGATTACTTGCATTAATGGACATCTTGATCACTCCTGACTTATAGCATAATCTGAGATTTTAGCTCACCTTGAAACAGCTATAATATGATCACACACTCCCCAAAAAGTGATGCTTATATAGCTATGGTATAATAACTTATGCTCAATTTTGAGGCTACTTTGGTGCAAAGAAGTATTAGGGCATAAACTTAATTTCACATTCTAAATCAGTTCATTAACATTAATGTACTTAGGCAAAATGTGGTGTCAATTATGTAAATTCAACAATTGATGCACTTAAATATGTAGACCAAATATGGCATATCTAGTGCTATGAGAGGCCTTCTGGTGTCCCAATCTGGGGTACATCAGATATTGTGTTTATCTATTTTTTCATAATTACTGTTATTTATATAATTTAAGAGGAAGCTCTAATTGGGATAACTTTAGTGCAAATAAGCATTGAATTGGGGTCACTATTGTGCTAAAAGTTCTCAGATTATGAGAGTAAATAGCCTTCAATTGGCTAATACAATTGTTATCAAGTTAATTAAGCCTTTAGATTGACTTGTAAACTATTCATAGCCATTGCCAAGACCAGTAGAGGGTTGCATGGTATGAACTAACTTATCTAATAGATAAGTAAGTCCATTATATTCCTAAGATGTATAAAATGTAAGCGCCTGGCCAAATTATAAAATTTCATCTGTAATACATCATCTGATATCATCCAATATACTATTCAATTCTATCTGATTATCAATATTTTTCAGGTAATGTTTACATGCCCATACTTTCTAAAGAAGTACTTAGCCTTATTTCCTGCTTAAGAAGTTCCCTCATTCATTTAGCATAAATTCCAATTGTTTAATAAGATGGTCTCATATTTATTAAACACCCGGTATACTTAAAAATGTTTATTGTACCAGAGTTAGTTGTCCTTTTTTGAGGATTTTCAGATTATTTAGTCTTCAATTGCAATCTGGAATATCTTTATAAAGCAGATCTGTATCCTTAATTTCCCTTGTTAGGATTTTATTATTTCACCATTGGCAAAAACTTAGATTTTAAAGCTCACTCAAAAACTGACACTACTTAATATGGATATCAACAATCACCCTGTCAGAAATTACCCAGATGGATTCCTCACAATAATGTCAGAATTAGGGGTGTCAGTTAGTTGGGCGTGATTGCTGGCTAATCACCTAGTTTGATATTATGTAAGGATTAAAGTATTAATTGTTTTAGGTGTGGCAGATTTCTAGTTTGGCGCCAACTCTGAAATTGTGGGTGATTGTATGAATTTCTGGCAGAAAGCAGAATTGTTTGTATCAGCCATCTGATGATGATTTCGCTGACTTGAATCCGAGTTTGGTGGTATCTTATCCCAGCATCAACAGCCTTAAAAATGATTGTGGGATTTTCTGGTGGAAAGCCGAAGTATATGTTATCATATAATCATGAATTTGCTGTCTATTTTGGAGTACCAGCGACTTATGCCAAGGATGCTTAAAGTTATATTTATAGTAGAGATTTATATTTAACTGACTGGCAACTCTCGCCAATGATGAGTCAACATAATATTTGGTGAACAGGACGAGCAGATTGGAAGAGAATTGGTATCATGGATGACTAATGATTGGATGTAGCTTTGGCTTGATGGCCAATGGGTTGTAATTAGGTGCAGTAGCCTAGGGTATAAATAGTTGTCATACTTTTCAATAAAGATCTCTCTTTCACCCATCTTATTTTAGTTGCTAGTAGTTAATCTGCTAAATTAGGAGAAGATGGGACTGGAGAACCCCAAAGTAGATGCAGGGTGATGCGCCTGGAGTGGCTGATGCTGCCAGCTCCTATACCTCCTCCCTATGAGGAACCAGCGGGAACCTGGCCAACTGTCCACTAATGACAATGTACTGACTGGCTTTCAGCCCTGTGGGGTGCAGCGTGGGAGTGCCATAGCTACCCAGGTTGAGGGATGGACTTTCCAGGGAATGACCAGATGTGTTGGCAAAGAGTCAGGTGGGTGGTGCAGCGTGGGAGTGCCTTGGCAACCCAGGATGGAGGCACGACTCACCAGGGTACACCAAGGACCCTATGGCTAAAGTGAAGTTGTTGGTCTGCTGTGTTGGTGGGTTGGACGCGGACTTGTAGGAGGTTGGTATGCCAATGAAGGTAAAACGGCAAGGGTCATCCAGTCTTCATACCGGTTGGCCTGTCACACTAGCTGAGCCCACTGTTCAGAAAAGTAATTTTATGACACACCCTTCTAAATTTTTTCTGAGAGTAAGGCAACAATGAGATGAAAATATATGATGTATTTTACACCAAACACTTTCAATACAACTGATCTGACAACAAGGAGGAGGATTGATATTATTTAGGTGTAATATTAGTCAGAAAAGGTCCAGTTGCACCGCTAAACCCAGCCTTATTTACACAAATTAATGTTAAAGAAATGTTGGACATCCTTTTTCTAAGGATATCAGCATGGCTCATTATCAGTTGACCTAAGCTTTTGTCTCTTTTACTACTCGAAAGACAATTTTTAAATTAGAAATTTACCAAAGGTTTCAAGAAGCAACTACATCTGCTAATGGCCAAAGACTTCATGAAAACCAGGCCACATAAATGACTACTTGATTAGCTTTGTGAAGCCATTCATCAATCCTGCTTAAAGAATCTTTGCTCAACAAAATCTAGAGCTATTATAAATTTATCATGTCCAGGAGGAAGAATGATCAGTCAAATCTCTACTGTTGGAAAAGCTTGATAAAAGATTTATAGAGGAATGTAAAGCAATCATTGCTGACCACAGAGCTGATGCAGGTGCTCATAGCCAAATCAACAAATTAATGAATCAGCTTAACAAAGGCGTCACCAAAATAGTGACGCAGGTGCTAACTAAGTATGGATTATTGAGTCATTGGAAACACAACATCACCAACCAATGCATCAAACTTGGAACTCACCAAAGATAACTAGCCTTAACATGAAGAATCACTTACAGTAAGGTCATATGGCACAAAATAGCTACAGTGAGATAAAAGATAAATTTTTAAATTGAAAAGATTATGTTCATGCCAAACTTTCTTTAACTCTTAAATACATTGAAGCGCTAGATCAGTTAGACTAGTCCATCCAGAGAATGTGAAAAATTAAGAAATTAAGTCTAAATTGAGTAGCTTATGGTAAATTGTCACTAAGCTAAAAACCTTAATACTTTTATTAACAAAAAACCAATCTATATAATCAACTGCTACACTCTGACACTATAATAAAGAAGATGTTAGATTAGTTAAATTCACCTAAGTCTAAACAGGCTGTTGCTGAAATAATCAGACTCAATTTATATTTATTAAAGGCCCTTGAGAAAGGTAGTTGTAGATGTATGCCAATCTTGGAGAGGAGAGGATGAAAATAGCGCCCAAAAATGCACAAAGCCTAGATTTAAATATTTCATCAGTCCAGGTTTGGAAGACTCATTCTAGTGATTCAGAGTAGTACCATGAGACAGAGGAATACTATGGGATGGACGTGTCAAATGCACTAACCATATCAATAGTTCTCACATCCATGACTACTCTAAACACCTTAACCCTAAAAGACAACCATTCATAAACATAACAAGAATTACTTAGCAAATTTTAGCACATCTTTAGTGTGCACGCGCTAGAAGGATGAAACATACAGTAGTTTCATCATTTTCTACAAGAAAATGGTTCATGGTGTTATGTAGTGATATTTACCTCTACTTTTTGCTGTACTGGTACCCTATTCGTCATTGTTACAATATGTTAGCCTTTTAATAGAAAAATCATAATATTTACAAATGGTTAGTTTTCATGTAACTTGAAACAAGATTTCCAAGGGTTAAATTACATAAAAACCCTATTATGCCCAAAAGCTCTCCCAGCTTCCTGAGTTTGAGACGGGAAACTGATCTCCTAGTAAGGACTTAGGCAGAGATGACTTTAAATCACTTAGTATATCAGAATTTGAAAAGTTGAGTAGCTACTATACCTTCCTAGCTCTAAAATGTCAATTAGATGAGCAATAGACCACCTGAAAGCATCTACCTTAATCAATTTGCTAGAGTATCACAGCTGCGACATTGTGATGGCCTACTTGGATGTTGGAGGGTCATACTCTGATGCTAAAGAAGCATTAATTTAAGAGCTTAAATGGCTTAAAAGATTTGTGACATGCAAGATAGAGACATTAAGTATTGAATTTATACTGAATGAGACTAATAAGGACTATGCAGATCAATTTTATCATGAAGCCCAAATACTCATAGGCTTAAATCCTATGACCAATTTTGACAAAAAGTTGTGATGGAACATGTCATAATTTTTATGGAGCGTTCTGATAATAATAAAACTGCCCTGGATCTCCAGGTGGGTGAAACAAAGACTTTCCAGAAAGAACATCTTCAGTACAGACTATCATATTAATAAATGAAAAATGAAAAAGGCAGCCACAAGGAATATCCAGGGCTTTTAGAATGTAAAATCTTTGTCACTAAGTATCCACAGAACTCCTATAACTCACCAATAAATTTGGTGTTTTAAGAATTTTATTTAAACCCAAAGTGATGGAAAAGATGAAAAATGGAGCGACAGCAGAACCTGTCAGGCTCTGCTAACTTATAAGTTCATAAACAAATTGAGGCTGAAACAATTTCACTCACTGTAAAAAAAGTTTCACAATTTTTGATTTTGACAGATTGGTATCACTAAATTTTTATGCTGCCAAATAGATTCAAACATGGCCAGCTGACTTCTACTTGAACTTTGCCACCTACTTTCTCCTCCTGACGCAGCTTCACTTAGCAGATCAGCGTTGCTTTGTTCAGCAGATGACTGGGGGTGCCCATGGCCAGGCCACATACAGCTGTCCCACTGGGTTAGGTGGGAGTTTGTTACAAACATATCTATCAGGGATGGGATTGAAGTTTTTAAAGATGATGGGACATGGCGGACTAGAATTCCCATGCCCAGAACGGATCTGCTCAATATATTTTCAGCGGATTTCAATTTACTACTATTGGTGGAACTTGAACTTCCAGAGACAACTCATTGAGGAAAGAATTGTTACCAACCCCTTCTGGTAAACCCCTGGCCGCTACCACGTCCCACAAACCCCCTGAATTTTTTGTAATAACTCATGAGTGGTTAACATGGGGAAAAAGATACAATCTTAAAGGAGTACGCCATCACCCACCTCTCATCTACCACATGGGCTAACTCTACCAGGGCGATGATAGAGACAGTTACTGACTTTTTCCTTCTTGGTCCAAAATGGGAATATCTTCCAAGTTAGCTGTAAGGTCATTCCCCCAGACTAATATTATTCTTCCCTCTTTGAACAAGGTAGCACCACCACTGGGGGTCTTAGCCCAACGCAACATTTTTGTGTATCTTAAGGGGCTTGATTGCCAAGATAGTGGCAACATTATGGAGAGGGCAAGGAGTGTCTAGATGTGCTACATGGAAGGCCTACACCAACTACAACAATTTGCAAAATTGTGAGCACTCACCCAGATGTTCTTATATGAGGGAAAATTTTTCCATGCCACCAGGTATAGTATTGAGTTACGTAAATGACGAGATGCTACAAAAGCATCCAGATCTGCTTCCATTGAATCCTCAATCACTACTGGCTCTGGATTCATGGTTGGCATGTCTTTAAATGGTGACAACTGAGATATGTGGAAGATGAGGATGTTTCCAATGAATGGAGAAAATCAACTGGAAGGCCCTGTTACACAAATCCTCCTTGACAACATGAAGACCAAGGCATCTACTTGCAAACTTTTGTGAGGGCACCTTCATCTGCAGGTGGCATGTATCAAGTATTACTATGGGACCCACTGTGATCTCATGGACAGGGAGCCACTTCTGATATACCATCTGTAATAGCTGATGGCTTTGGTAAGATGTTCCTAGACCAGGGATTGAGTGCTCTGGATCTTCTGTGCATGTTCTGCTGCTGCCAGGACCTCCTGACAAAGGCAAAGGCTCAGGGAAAAGGTGGTGTTATAGCCTAATGTGGCCTCATAAGGGTATACCCAGTAGACATGTGGAAGGCATTATTATATGCAAATTAAGCTAGGGTAAGGTAATCTACCAAGGTATCATGTGCAGCAGTGGCGTAACACTGGAGATACTGTTCAAGAATCTGGTTGACCCGCTCCATCTGCCCATTAGACTGGAGATGGTATGCAGCGGAGCGACATGGCTTAATTTTCAAGATGCCCAAGAGGGCCATCCAAAAACGCTCCGTAAACTGCGGCATCATGTCACTTATGATTTCCTGCAGCAATTCAAACATTGAGAAGATATGCTGCACAAAGAGCTGGACATTTGTCTCTGAGGTGATAGATATGGAGCAGGGGATACACAAGGTGAACTTATTAAGTGGTCTACCACCACCATATTTGCATTAAACACATTAAAGCTGGGCAGCTCAACAATGTAATTGACAGATACTGAGGTCCATGGACCCTCAGCCTGCTTCAGGGAATGGAGCAGCCCATTCCAACCTGATCAAGAAGACTTTGTCCATGTGCACATTATACAACTCGCAATCCATGCAGAACATCCTTGGAGATCCCTAGCCAGTTATATGTTCATTTCACCAAGTCAAGGTATTTTTTATTACCCAGATGATTATTGCTGGACGTTCATGGTGCACCTAAATCACCTCATCACAGAGTAGGGCGTAACCCACACTTGGGATTTATACAAAACTGCATCCTCTTCCAGCATATAATATGTCCATTAATGCGTTGGAAGCCCCAGCTGATCAATCAGGTCTAACCCCTCCACGCAGGCCATTTGACCCACCAATACCCGAGCGACCAATGAGATGTCCAGATCCCATTCAACTAACAAAATTGTGGGAGGAGAAATAGCCAGAATTTTGGCCAGCAGAAGTACTGTGGACAGCTCCTGACCTTCCTCCTTTATCAGACCCAAGGATGGATTGTGACTCAAAAAGTCAAGGACAACATTTAGGGAACCTTTGACAATTTTCACCAAAAATTAAAGCTGCAAATGTCCCAATATGTCCAGCATGGCGATGCACCACTTTCTGCAGTTTCCAGAAATACATAAGGTCCTGATGGTCCATATGCAAAGTCGCTTCATGTTGTGCACCCTGTAGGAGGTACACATATGCATAAGTGACCATTCAATAGTGGCCAATTCTCTATTGTATTTGGCCCAGGACTGTTTGGATGAAGCAAAATTACAAAAAATAAGTGACTGGATGTTCCGTTCCTTCCTGCTCTTGAAGCAACACTGTGCCCATGGTAGCTGATGATGCATCACACGCCACAATAAAAGGCTTGTTAGGATCAGCGAGTTTGAGGATGGGAGGCTCCACAAACTCCTCCTTAATGGCGTCAAACGCTGTTGGCATTCTGCCATCCACCATAACAGAACATTCTTCCCCATTAGAGAATGCAGGGGTGCAGCCAACTGTGAGAGGGCAGGTAAGAATTTCTTAAAAAAGATGATAGTGCCCAGAAAACACCACAACTGCTTCTTTGTGGTGAGGGTGGGCCATGAGAGGATAGCCTCAAGCTTGCTGGGAGGAATTGCATACCCATCTTTCAGAACCAAGTTTCCTAGGAAAGTAACCTCCTTCTTGAAAAACTCTCTGTTGGAGAGTTTCAAATAGAGGTCAATCTTGTGCAGTGCAGCCAACTACGCCTCCAGATCCTTCTCATGATGCTCAGGAGTGGGGGAATGCATGAGGATACTGTCAATATACACCCCTGCACAGGAGAACCGAAGATTGCCAAGCACATCATTGATTATCTGCCAGAATATGGCTAGGGCGTTTCTAAGCCAAATGGCATTACACTGAACTGGAAAATCCCTCTTCTGGTACAAATTAATATAAGACACTCCTGACCTTCCGCCACCTAAATATGATTGAATATATTCACAAGATCGAGCTTCAACAACACCCAGGATTTTGCAATCATCTTAGATAATTGTCTGCTCTAGGGAAGGAGGTAGGGATTGTAAATGGTGATATTACTTAAAATGCCCATAGTCAACATAGGAGTGCAATGTACCATCGGCCTTCATAGCAAAAACTATAGAAGATGCAATAGGAGATGTCTTTTTGAACACCCAACTTTTTGTGCGCATGTTATCAAATCACACCACAAGGGCCTTGTCCTCCTGCTTGGTATATGGATTTAAGGGACAATTGATGCTAATTACAACCATAGTCAAGCAGAAGGCTATATCATAATTAGAGTGGAAGGAAGGCGGTTGGCCTTTTCTATATCAAAAATGGCCTGGAACTGGGTCAATCTAGAAGGGAAATCTGCCAACATCGCTGTGAAGAAGGAGCTGAAAAAATCAACTCACTTCTCTAGCAGGGGAAAAATGTCAATAAGGAGAAACTCGCAATGCACATGGGGTTCATATATGACAACATGTTGGGCTCCAGATCAATACTCACCTGTTGCCGCCATCACCACCCAACTCCAAGGATAAAAGGATACAACAAGTCCGGCACATCAGTGAAATGATAACAAAAACCATACCCATGCACCAATAAGGGCATGGGCCGCTGCATTACATAATATGTCATCAAGGCTGACGATGCACTCAATACTGAGGACCTAACGTCAAAGTAATCAGATCCAAAACCTGAGCATCTGCAAGCTCATGAAGTTGCCAGATGCACCCATGTCCAGGAGAGCCTCCACGGATAACACATGAGACCTCAACTGAATTTGTACCAACAACAGAAAATATGTCTGATACTGTTTCTTAGCCACCATGCAAGACATAAATGGGGATAAAGATCTATATGCTGGACTGGACCTAAAGCACTCTCAGGAGAGGAAACCGTGGCACCAGCCACATAGGCCACTCCACCTATGGCAGCTGCCCCATCATCAGCAAAGGCATTAACGGATTGATATACGTCAGTTTCTCTGGAGCATCTGAATTAACCTCCCCAGTACTCTCCCCTGAACACAGAACAACAGGTTGATAAGATGGGGCAATGGCTTCAGGGTTGAACAACACCCACAACCACAAGCTGTCCAAGCTGGCCCACTTGCAGAGAACAAGTGGTACCAACTGTTCCTCTAGTGGTCTGGGAGGAAACCTTATTGCTATTAGGGCGATGAGATAATTCCCATCAGGAAAAAGTTTTGATCAGAAGTCAACCGCTATGACACAAAACCATCGCAGCATCCTTTCTGATGAGAAGGGTGGAGATGGACCAACTTTGGGGTTGCTCCATTATGCCTTGGAGCGTGCTGATAATAATAAGGCTGGCCTGAAACTCTGAATGGGTGAACTCCAAGAACCCCAGCCAGAGTACTTTAAGCACAGCCATCCTTATTTATTGATTGAAAATGAAAAAGGTGGCTACAAGAACTAACCAGGTATTCCAAAATGGGAAAATAATCGCCACTAAGTATTCAACAGAACTCTCCGACTCAGCAATAAAATTTGAAATTTTAAGAATTTTATTTAAACTAATTTGATGGTAAGGAAGAAAAATGGAATGACAGTGGAATCTATTGTGGTCCGCTGCCTTATAAGCTTTTAAACAAATTAAGACCCAAACATTTAACTCACTGTTGGGAATAATTTTTCAATTTTAATTTTGGCAGATTGGCATACCAAAATTTTTATGCTGCAGATTGATTTTAACATGGCCAGCTGACTCTTGCTTGAACTTTGCCACCTAATTTCTCCTCCTGACGCAGCTTCACTTAGCAGATCAGCGTTGCTTTGTTCAGCAGATGACTGGGGGTGCCCATGGCCAGGCCGCATACAGCTGTCCCACTGGGTTAGGTGGGAGTTTGTTACAAACATATCTATCAGGGATGGGATTGCAGTTTTTGAAGATGATGGGACATGGCGGACTAGAATTCCCACGCCCAGAACAGATCTGCTCAATATATTTTCAGCGGATTTCAATTTACTACTATTGGTGGAACTTGAACTTCCAGAGACAACTCATTGAGGGAAGAATTGCTACCAACCCCCTGCTGGTAAACCCCTGGCCGCTGCCACTTCCCCACAAACCCTGAATACTCTAAAATATCTAATGAGTGGTTAACATACGGGAAAATGACACAACCTTCAAGGGGTACGCCATCACCCACCTCTCATCTACCACATGGGCTAAATCTACCAGGGCGATGAGAGGGACGGCTGATGACTTTTCCCCTTCTTGGTCTGAATTGGGAATATCTCCCAATTCAGCTGTAGTTGTTGCTCCCCTAGACTTACAATAAAGATCTATTGTGATTTTCACTGCATCATGATACAAGCCTTTAATCGAGATATGGTGACACATGGAATTGTGAATTATCTATGCCGCTGTGCAAGCAGTTTTAGGCACCAAATACCAAGCAATCAGCAGTGAGTACGCTTCCCTATAAAAAGTAATTTTGCACCATATGGAAAGAGGAAAAACAGAAAGGCTTAGGGACCAATACCAGAGCGTCCTTAGTCTAATACCATCACTAGCCATTGGTGTGACAGAAAAGGTCATTAGCAAATAATAGCTAGAGCTGCACTGATACTATACCTGTTTAACGTTTCACACAAAATCATGAAATGAGACAGAATTGAGAAAAGGACAGATAGAGTAGATAAGGAATGAATTATTTTCACCCACTACGCCAAAACATTCCTCCTGATCCTACTAATCTTTTTGTGGCTCATCAATTTAAAGAAGATTGACAGCATCCTAATGTGGCTGAAAGCGTACACTTAGTTACAACTAGAACAAAAAATAGTAAGAACCAAAGAAAATCTCTAAAGAAGACCACATGAATTGTTTAAGTCATATTACAAACAAATGGAAGACCACAGATTTGACATTAGCACTACTCTCTCTAGTGAAAATCCATCTCTAAATGATTTACATAATTTTATCCCCATTTCAGGCTCTGGCGGAAAACTTTTTCTGAGATCTGCTCATGCCTCAAATAGCATGTGGAATCTTACAGTTTTAAAGCTATTTCCTAATAAACACTTCTAAACCTTACTATGAGTGTGCATAAGCCATTATTGCTTTAAATAGGTCCATGTTTAGGCCATTAATAATAGTAGTGCTTCCCTAAATATTGACATTACTAAGTTTGTAAAAAATTTGAGTATGGCCTTGGATATTGCACATGACCAAGAATATGGAACTTCAGGAGTACATATTACAAGAGATTTTGGGGCCTACAGTTCTTTAGTTCAAAGGTTTAATCTATAGTGGTGTCCACAACAGCTATAGTTCTGCCCAAACAGGACTATAAAATCCTACTTTTCACAGATTTTATGAAAAGATCTGGAGTTATACCAGCCATAAGGATGATATTTTAACCTTTTTTAGACATAACATTTATTTTTATTATACAGGAGCACAAAGTTAGAACGAAAAAAACCTAGACTGTTCATCAATCTGGCATACAGGGATGGCATAATCCTCATTTAATACTCCAAGTCAAAACGCTTAGTCAATAAATGGATAACACAAATTTACAAATATAAAGAAATACCAGTTAATAAAATAAAGAAATAAACTTAGACTTAGAAATGCAGTCAATAGTCCTG
The DNA here is from genome assembly GCA_022478985.1 of Massospora cicadina. Classification (NCBI taxonomy): domain Eukaryota; kingdom Fungi; phylum Entomophthoromycota; class Entomophthoromycetes; order Entomophthorales; family Entomophthoraceae; genus Massospora; species Massospora cicadina. The sequence goes on from JAKSZP010013460.1 coordinate 18,523, forward strand.
ACCAGGGTAAAAATTAAATCCTGGAAGGTGTCTAAGGGAGAATTTATCAGCCTTGGTCCCAAACTTGACTTAAACCCAACATAGCGCCTGGGAGAATTATTCCAGGGCATCAAGATGTTAACAACCTCTGCAAAAAATGAAAATTAACTTTTATCAAAAGGCAACAGCGTATTGCCTATCTCCCTCCACCTAATCCCTGTTGCAGAGATTAAATCATTCCATGAGTTTGGAACCCTGGTTGAACTAGGAATCCCAAAAATGATATCCTTTATTCTAATTACGATGTCCCTGTGGCCAACTTAGAAGAGCTAAATCAGCAAAAAAATGGACTAAGTTCAAGATTAATTGAAAAATATTGTGAATGTTTGAAAAGGATGATTTTGATCTAGGATGTGCAGGAGGCGTAACCCACCTTATAGAAACAGGTTATCATGTACCCTTGAGATCAAGTCTAATTAGACATTCTAAGACAGCTGAAGAGGTCGCTTGAAAGAAATTTAGAACTCCTCAATTGTAGTATGATGATACTCTAAAAGAGTCTATGGGCTGTTCCAATTCTGATTATTAATAAGAAAGATGGTAGTAATAGAGTCGTTGTTGACAATTAAAATCCTAATAAAATTAAGAATAAAATCTCATACCTTCTTCTACAAATTGACAATGCCTTGGAGAGCTTGGATTGTGCAAATTTTTTTTCAGAAATGGACTTAATAACTGAGTATTGGAAGATTGACATGCCCAAAGCGTGTGAGAAAAAATGCGCTATCATCACTCAAGAATTTCTATTTTAACAAATGAGGGTGCTTTAAGGACTCTGTAACGCTACAGCAATGCCTAAGAGATTATGGAAACAATTCTGGGTGATGTCAAACTGTTATGTGTTTTTGTGTGAATAGATGCTTCAACACTTTCCAGTTGCACTTTTGATGACCAACAGGAGCATTTTAAGAGGTTTATAAGAGATTAGCAGCTGCAAAATTTAATATAAAATTCCAAAAATAGCAGTTCTAACAAGACCAACTGTGTACCATGGGTTCATTATTCATAAGGAAAGACTTCTTCCACAGCTGGTCAAGCTAGAGGCCATTTTAAAGATGAAACGCCTCAAATCTAAATGAGATATACAAGTCTTTTTGATAATGATTGTTATTTTTACCAATTTATTGCCATTTTTGGTGAAATTAAGGAACCAATTTTTATCTAATTAAGGATAAGGCCCCTTTTGTGGAGTTTGGACCGCAATAATTTATTCAATCAGTCTCATTTGGCCTTACTGGTTGCACCAGTAATAAGGTAATTTAATTTTGACTGAGAATCTATTGTTTGGACTGATACTTCCTTAACAGCAGTAGGAGCAGTCTTGTCCCAAACTTGATAAAAATGGCAAAGAGCACCCCTGTAGCCTGCGCCAGTTAGACCTTAATCTTTTTTAAGAATAATTTAATGTGATGTAAAGGGAAAGTCTGGAGGTATTTATGATTATAAACAGTTTCAGGTCTATTTTCTTGGGACCTGTTGAGAATTGAATTAATTCAGGTGAAGCCTTGACTTTGGGGATATGATTAATTATTACCATGATCAATGTTGATCTATTTACTTTTAATATTGCCATAATTTATACTTACTATTCAATGATCAATAGGAATTAAGGCTTAAAATGATTTGCTATAATCTTTGAGCGATGTTTTATCAGGCTAAAGCTTAAAATCATTAAAACTTAAATTAAAACACTGAGCTATTTCCAGTAATAACTCTGAGTTTATGGCCTAACAAATTACGGATAAATTGCCCTGTTAGTGCTCTACTGACTGATGAGATATGGAAGGATGCCCAAGTTGACATATTATCTTGATATTAAGCCTGAGGTTATATTCAGTGTTTAAAAACTCTAGTCGCCTCAACTAACCTTATACCAACAGTTATACCTTACTCTCTATTGGCTTCTAATAGCAGATAAATGAAACCACTAAATTATTCTACCATAATTGATCTCAGTCCAGCCCTCAATGATTAATCCTGATCTACCCCAACAGAGAACCTTAACTGTGCCATCAACTTCTATATTACTGAATCTACTCTCACCCTCACATGTGTTATGTGCCTATTCCACATCACATTATTGATTCTCCCCTGGTAATTTAAATAGTACCAACAATTTTAATAGTAAAATTAATTTTACTCCCTAAATTTGTTTTTATATTAAAAGTAATATAGCTCTCTGGCGTGGTTGTACCTATACTAAAGAGTAGTGAGATTGCTGTGTAGTCATGCTAAACAGTAAGCTTAGAAGTTGGACTGGCCAACTGTCAACCTGTGCAAGTAGCGCATATGATGATCTAGCGCTACAATTACTTTTTAACATGATAACTTACCACACGTCTCTCAGTCAACTTAATAATTTAAAAGAGCCAGAAGGACGTCTGGATCACTGGGCTCTCAAGATTCAGGCTTATGAATATTCCATCAAGCGTTTGTGGTTCCAAACATCTTTATGCTGATTTCTTGTCTCACCTGCTAATTATAGCAACTTTACATCATCCATCAGATGCCTTATACCAGAAAATAATCAATGGAGAATTTGGCGATGAGACCAAAATGGTACAGAAAATTTTCTCTGAGTTGTGACATGACAACCATATTCAAAATAGTGACCTATTTGAAGTATTTGAAGGGAAAATATATACTAACTGACCTTTACCATGGAAAACATTATTTTAGCCCATAAGGCCACTAAGCGTGGATGATTTAAAAAAACTAAGGAACACCTCAAGAAAAATTAACTCTGTAATCAATGAAATTTGATATAAATGAAACCTTAGCTGTTGCTAAGTGTGCCAAGGAAAGAACCCTTTAAAAAGTACTTCAGACCAGCTTTTATTGGACAAAATTTACCTTGAATACCGTTGAAATAGATGTGGTGAAAACTCTCTCAATTAGCAATGTGAAAGCAAAATATTTCATTGTGGAAATTGAACACCTAATTAAATGGGTTAAAGCCAGAGCTATCTGGGAAATCAGTGCTTCAACTTAGACTAAATTCACTTTAAAGCAAATTTTTTTCATCAGCACAGATGTCCACAATTTAAAATGATGGATAATGGCAAAACTTTACAGCAAATGTCCTCCATAAATTCATTGAACTGATTAAAATGTGTGGTGTTTTAGCTCCCTATCACCCTGAAATCAACAGTGCAGTTAAATGGGTTAATGGGACTTTTGTGAATATTTTAGGAAGTTTAACTTCCTAAAAGCCCTTAAAGCGGAGTAAATTACTCAGTTTGGCCATGTTTACATACAATATTTCATATCACTTGACCAAAAAATGTCTCATATCAATTACTTTATGGGAGACATCCCACTTTGTCATTAAAGTTATATTCCGTGCTTTAAGACTCTCACAATGTGATACATCTGCAATTTGTGCTAAGCTTGCAAAAACTTTAATCAAACTGCAAGCCCAGGCCTTTGATAATAACTTTTTACTATAAAAGGCCTGACATGAATAAGATCAAAAAAATCTGTTATGATCTTACTGAATTCATTGTGGGTGATAAAGTATTATTTTGTAGTACTCATGGGTTAAGCCAAACCTAAAAAATAGAATATGGTTTGGTTCATTTGAGGTAATTGAGAAAATTTTAAACTCCACCTACACAATCAAGTAGAAAAATTATGGACATATATACAATTACGTCCATGCTTAATTTCTAAGAAAATTTTAAACTGATCTATTAAGGATAAAAATAAAAGTTAAAAAAAGAAAATTAATAAGTGAATATATATATATAAAATAGAAGTTATATATAAGATATGAAAGAATATATATAATTTTAAAAGTTTTTTTTTCTCACTCCAAGGAGGAAGGAAACTTGGACCCTAATTATTCATTTGTTTGGGACACTTCCACCCGATCAAGACGCTAGGAAACAAGAACAAAAACGTGCTTATGTAAAGCCAGACACGCCGCATACTGGTAGCAGAAGATTTTCAGTCAAAAAGGGAAGGCGAACAACAAAACCTTCTATTGTAATTTGAGTTTAGGTTGCAATTTGGCGGGAAGCAAATGCACAGGAGGAGACAATCCTTTTGGAAATAAGGTCTATAAAAATAAGTTTTGTTGGTCAATAGGTGAACACAATATACTTTCATCTTCCCCGCTAAATAAGAGGTAGAAATGTAGTAACTGACTATGGAATTTGCTTGGATGAAATTTGCATAAGGTGGCTGAGCAATGCCATCTTGGGAAGATGACCTTATGTGTTGTCATTATGTAGGTCCTGAAAATGGCCCTGTTGGCCAAATGGAAATAAATATTATGCATGTCATGGGTGTTCAACCCAGTAAGGAAGCATAATCTGTACCTCCAAGGGTAAATGACCAGGGAACAAGCACCTCCTCTGTAAAAGCTTTCAACCAAAGCAGATCTTGTTGATTAATAGAAGTATCCTCAACCAGATCTGCCAAATGGGGCCAAAAAGCTGTTCAAATTTGGTCTTAGTCTACTCCATAGACTGGCCACAGCAAGCGTTGTTTTCTGACCCTAAGTTTGCCAATATAGGTCATTGGCAGCGAAGAAAATTTAAGGACAAAAATGACCTCTACCAAGAATCTCCAGCCTGGAAAAGAGTTCATAATGAGAAGCTTTGATCCTCAGGGTTGAGGACACGCCTGAACTGTTCATTCTGGGAGCAAATTTGACCTAGAACGCAGCACAAAACCAGATAAATTAGCCTAATGACAAGCAATTACATGCTCAAAAACCCCTTCTGCAATGATTTAATCAAGTTGAAGTAACTAAGGTCAATTAATGAAAGAACTGGCCAAGAATTGATCACGCATTAAGCCAAGAACAAATTGGAGTCTAATCAACTGAGATAAATGGTAAAATTTTCATCGCTCTATAGGGTTAAAATTCCCCATATCCTGACAATAACGGAGGATGTAATATTAACAGACATTGAGGAGACAATTGGGACACTCAGGGTTTATATTCCAGTCAAGTGGGGTATTGTTAGATTTTGGTGGTTAAATTGATGTGTAAACTGTTTAAGAAAGCATTTATTCTGATACATTACTTACATTGATGGATCCCTTGATCATTGATGATTTATCTGCATAATCTGTTATTGGTTCACCTTGCAATTACCATAATAATTGCATATAATTCAATAAGAAATTCATATTAAGCTATATATTATAAGTTATGACTATTTCAGAGCTGCTTAAGTACAAAGTGGTTTTAAAGCATAAACTTAGTAAACTAACATAGCAGTTCTTTTAATTTAATGCACCAAGGCAAAAAAGTTACTATTGACTATGTAAAATCAACGACTGTTGCTTTTTAAAAATAGATATACCAAAATAGGGCATACCTAGTACTGTTATGGGCATGTCAACGTCCTAATTAGGGGTACATCAAATATAATATATGTTTATCTTTTTTACCATAGTATTGTTAAACGTATAATGAATGGTGAAGCTCTAATTAGGATGATTCTGGGACAATCAAGCACTGACTTTCAGCCACTATTACTTCCAAATTTCCCAATTATAAGATTAGATTGCCTTTATTCAGATGATATAAAACTTATCAAGTCAATTTAAGGGTTAAATTTAATTGGGGAAATTATTTATAGCCATTTCCATGACTAGCAGAGGATTGCATGGTATGAATTAATTTATTTAATAGACAAGTAAGGCCATAAAATGCCAGAAAGTTATAAAATACTGGCGCCTGGCTAACTAAAAATATTGTCTGCTATCCATTGTATGATATCATCTAATATTCATTATTATATTCTCTTACTATCAATACATTTTGTGTAGTGTTTACAAGCCCATACTATCAAAGAGAAGTACTTAACTTAATTGATTGACCAAGTAGTAGTCCTGATTGTCTAGGATGAATCCTAATATTTATGAAGACATAAGGTCTTTTAAATTTTTTATACAACAGTAGACCTAAGAATGGTGAGCATGCTGGAGTTACTTGGTCTTTTTGATGATTATCAGGGTATCTACTTCCCATTTACAAGCACTTTTTTATATAACAAGTCTATATCCTCAATTTACCTCATAATTATTTTAGCTTGTACCGTTGACTAAAACTTAACAGTTTTTATTTTACTAATGTTAGTAGTTGTCATATCCTTAAAAAAGTATTTGAGATGGATCAATATTGGGAAAAATATACCACACTGAGAATTTTTCTAGACAGTACAGAGTTCAAATTTGTATTGAACAAAAACCTGACTAGTGTGGAAGCAGGAATTATTCTGCCAGGCTAAACACCCTTTAGTTGTCATATCCTGTATCATATTGACTCTTACCTATCAACAAGCTTTACTAGAGGCAGTCTATACTGATACTTTCCTAGTCTATAATTTTTGTATCAAGACATATATTTCTAGAAAAAATCTTATTATACAATTTATATGTCATATCTAAAACAGTTGGTTTAAAACAAAACTAGCAATTAGAACTAAAAAGACAAAAGATTATTAATATATAATTTGTGAGCTGAACTATAAAGCTGATAGTCCTATATATTTATTATTTGAGGTGGGTCAACCTTGGGACATATATACCACACTGAGAATGTTTTATAGCCAGTACAGGTTTTAAACAAAACCTGCACTAGGGATGGAAGCAGTTTTACCTGTTCAGCTAACCACCCTTAATAATCCTATATCTTGCCATCTTTGTTTCCTTAAGATTTCTGTCTGAATCTCTACTACGCCTATCATTTTTAAATACCTTATTCTTAATCACAAGCTTTTTAAAAGATCATTACTTTAGCAGATAAGAAGGCAATTGGGTATTGAGCTACAGTATGATAGTAATGCATAATAACTTGTCACCCATTTCCTGGAAAATCTAAGCTTTGATTTAGTATCACTCTACCTTATGCAAATTTCAATGATGTATAAATTTTTATTTTAAAAATACAAAATGAACAATATTGATATCATATTAATAAAACATGCAACATTTAAACGCACTTATATATATATATATACCACCCATATCTACTAAAAAATCATCTTTAGCAAAAAAGTTTAAATTTTATGCCTGTTCTGTCAGCTAAGTTGCCAGGTTAAATTGTGAGTAAAATCCATGTATATTAGTGATTTTCATGAGTTTTAAACTATATATTTGAGGTTTGTAAATAGATTAATTAAATCTTAAGTTACCTAGATTGTATTATAAGAAGTAGGTTAATAACATGTTGAATTATAAGAAGTTTTGTATTAATTTTAATATCATCACCTGTAAACTATTACATACAATTAGCAATTATTAGGATATATGATTTTAATCTAGCTAAAAGTATATTTTTTACTATCAAAAAATTTTGGTATATGGTTATTAAACTGATTATTCTCCAGCTTAATTATTTTCAGTCTAATATAGATACTTTATATAAAATTATATTGTATAACAAGTTATAGATTTAAATGAAAAACATACTTGTCATGGTTATATGGCATAATAATAGGGACAGATTGTACTAATAAGGCAGAGCGTAAGATGCCAAGGGTATCAAGCTAATAAACCTGCCTAGCATGAAGCATACCCTGTAACAACGCTGGGTAAGGGCAAAATATGCCCAAGTTAGTTCTGGGGTATACTTGGACAAAGGAGCATTACATCCTTAGTTTTGCAGTGCATCAGTTATTTTTTGAAATACAATGGGACGTTATGTTTACTAAAAAACGGGGCTTTGAGTCAAATTCTTTTACCATATTGCCAAATTTTGAAAATCAAATTGCATTTAATCAACCCAAGTGTGAGTGTACTCAAGCTATAGTAACACAAAGGATGGTGGTATGCATTTATTGGTTGGATTGGGCTCATTCCTCGCTTGATATAAAATGATACCCCAATACTTTAAATTAAGTGTTTTAAGGCCAACCTTCTTTGTTGTCAACTTTGTTTTAATAAAACTATATTAATTTTAATTTTTTGATGGTCCCGTGGTCTGACCTCTTTACAAAACTCCTTGAGGAGGTATCTAAAACTAAAGGTCATTTATTTTTTTAAAGTAACTATGGATTTAGTCCTCACTTGGGGAGGCTTGGACCCTCCAAAATAATGCGCCCAAGACCAAATACTGTTTTGCACTTGGTTGTGGACTCCACCATGGGTTAAATCAAATCACCACATTTTTAGCATATTTAGTTATTTATATAATATTGTACATCTTGTCCTTGGATCCCCTGTGTACCAGCACCTTTTGAGGTGCTCTATTCCCTTTGTTATTAGTAACCCGTTCTCTGGTTGTGTGGCTGTGCATTCTGCACCACCTCTCAGAGAATGAGAAAGTTGTAGATACTCTCTTGACAGCACTTCATTTTTACATAAATTAACGCTCTGATAAATCATTATATCATGGAACAATATAACAGAATCAAAAAACCAATTGATTTCTGACTAATGTTGAGAGTAAATTATACTAAAAGATTCTATAATAGCATAGATGTAAATTAGTTGACTAATTTGGCAAGAAATAATGCTAAAAGTCAGAAAAGTATAGGGGAAAATAAAAATTTGTTTATTTAAGGTATGCTGACCAGGGGATGTACACTACCAAAAAGAGAAATAATAAAAAATAAGATGAGCTGAAACAAAGGGTGGTTAGCCTGGAAAGTAAAACTGCTTCCACCCTAATGCAGGTTTCAAGTTTGAAACCTGTACTGGCTAGAAAAAATTATCAGTGTGGTATATTTGTCCCAAGGTCGACCCACCTCAAATAACTAAAAGATGGGCTGAAACACTAAAACGAGCAAAATGGCGCCAAACTGAACAAAAAAATAAAAACCTACCAGGTTGGCAACGGATAACTGCAAGACAACCATGGTGGAGGGGAATGGGGAACAAGGGGCACTTCTTTGGCTTCATCAGAGTGAAGCAAGGTGCAGGCCCAAGCTGACAACAGGGGGTTAGGGCATCAGCGGTATGGGGTTTGATATCACCCAAGGGCGAGCCAGGCAAGACAATATGCGCTTCAGCAAAGGCAGTAATGTAAATGACAAGATCTTGCTCAACCTGGAGAAGTGCATCAGGGAGCTTGATGAAGGTTGCAATGCTAGTTTATGTTATCATGGCTTTTGGGTTCTCTAACACTGCCACGACATTTAAAATTGATTAATGGGCATTAATATGAAACTTGTTAAGGTTTTGCTTACCTGCAGTGGTAAGGGATTCTGGGACGCTGGGAAGGGGAACACTTGCAGCAAGCATCACCACATACTTTGCTATGGCTTTGTGGAGAGGATGTCATTTGGGGAAAGCAGCTGCTATAATAGCAAGCTGATGCTTGGAGCGGAACAGTGAGGCGTTTATTTGTGAGATATATAGCTGATGGGATAACTGGTCATTAAAATTGGTGTGTAAAGTTTTTTTAAGGGAGAACTAAAATAGTTCAATGAGATTGCACAATTCTGACACCTCAGCCAGTAAGGCCCAGGGATTCTGGTTGAATAGAATTGGGGCATCAGCGTAAGATTGAGGTTTGGCTGATGAATGTGAGGAAGCTTAGGGGACAAACAGAAGTCCAAGAAGCTTCTTGAATGGATGTGTTGGGTGTGGGGTGGGTTAAGGATGAGCCTGATTGGCTGTTGCAAGGTCTGCTGCAGCAACAGGTTTGGGAGGAGGTGGGGTTAGGATTGTACCTCATATAAAAAAGTCGTGGGATTGGCATCCTATTGGACTCTGATGGTTGCAGGCATGGAGCTGGTGAAAGTGGCAAGGGAGGGAAATTTACATCTTGGTTGGTCTAACTTGAGACAGGATGTACAGATCGTCTGCCTGCTCTTGAAACGGGACAGAACAAATGATATGGGGAATAAGATACAATGGTGCAAGGGGGAATCAGTTGAGAAATTTTATATAAATTAGGGCAGATTGTGGCATATGCCTGAGGCCCTGCTAGGCACGTGGCCCCATTTGGGACCACAAACTGCATGATGGGGTCAGAGCTTTAGGCGGCCAAACCAATCATCAGCTTCTGATGTAGCACTGTGGGGAGAAGGTGTGAGGGCAAGCCCCATGAACTGGACCATCAGAGTGGTGTCCGTGGGAAGTCAAGTGCAAGTGGTGGGGAGAGGGGCGCCCCTGGAACACCAGGGGCACAGTTGCCACTGTGGCAGCATCAGCTTCACATGTGAAGCCCAAGTCAAAGTACCCTTAAAGAGGCGGAGTCAATGAATCTTGCGGGTTCCATCATCACCTGAGCCAACTCAATTATTGCTTGGTAAGAGTAGGGGAATAATTTTCCATATATGACCCAAAGCCAAAATGCATGTTGCTCTGGAGGAGCACCAGGGGCTGCAAGGCACTGCCTGAGTATGTGCAAGGTAGATGATAAGATCCTTGGGAGGAATGATTTTCCCAAGGATTTGAGTAGACTGGAAGATCCTGTCTGATTGCGTTTTTCCAATCAATAGAAGATGCTAGGGGGTGTTTAGCTGCTGCGCCACCCTTGGAGCAGTTGGCAGGGGGTCTGAAGACATTGAGGGAATGGGGTGGTGGTGTTCAAGGTAGGAGTTTGCTTTTACTATTCACATATTTTGGTCAGAAAGCTTTGCCAAGCGGAAGAAAAGCTGGTGAAAATTAAAAAATAATAAATGGAATAATAACACCAGCTTATAATTGATTTAATACCTTATGGTGAGCGCCAAAAAATCAAAGTTGATACTAAGGATTATACTATTGAGATAATAAAGGTATAAAAATCTACAAGATATATAAACTTGAAATGTAGTACTTCTACTTTAAACCAGATGCTTTATGTTCACACACCATATAATTTCTTAAAATACCTTAGCTCAAAGGTTATTAAGCATGAGTTGATTAAGGATGACCAAGAATAAAAATTCAGAAATTTAACAAAAATGTTTCTATATAAGTAAAGATTGATCAATAGGAGGGGGTGGAAGTTGAGTCAGTAGGGAATATGGATACCAACCTGAAGGTTGCAGGTTTGATTCCTACCCTTTGCACATCAATCAGGGTGTCAGCCAAAGGAAGCTATTGGCGGTTAATAGGTCTAATAACACGAAAACCTTACCCATGATGTAACCAGAAAAATCTGAGTCCTGATCTGGAAGTGAAAACTTTCTATGATGGAGTTGACCCTGCTAAGATTTCATGTCAATGTTTACTTTCTTTCTTTTCTGTAATGTCTATCCCCAGGTCAGCTTGCCTCAAATAAATATGATAAAAATTGATCAATAGGCCATAGAATACACAGAATGGGTTTTAATAATAACTTAACAATTCTCAAGTATGGTGTCACATGATGCCAAGAAAGTTCAGATGTTATATTAACCAAATGGAGTTTTCCAGTAACTAATTTCCTTAGCCTTTTCTACTAAGTGTCAGTGATAATATAAACTAGCATGTTGGCAAATAATTAGTTTTAAACTTTATATACTAAAATATAAGATAATGCTATAAATTATCACTAAAAAGGCTGTTACAATTCTGCAACACTAATTCAAGGTCTAATGTAAAAATGTAAGTTTCTTAAAATATGTATAGCCTTAAAAAGTATATAATAGTAAATCAGTGTAAAAAAATAAATTTTTTGACTGTTTTTAAGAGTGGCAAGAGTTCAAAATTTTGTTACTCTGTAAGGGACTTTTGCATAATTTTTTAGAGCTCAATAAGATTTTATATAGTATTAAGATACTTGATGCTTTTATTTCTCGTTATCAACACTTATTGCAACTTAATTCAATTAAACAAATATCTTGATGATCTACGCAGATTATCTGAGCGGATTTAATATTAAAATGAACTATAATAGCAATTTATAATATATACACTGCTAACTTTTGGCGGTTTAGGTGAATCCGCCAAGCTGGTTGCACCAGTTAAACCCATTGAGCGATGGACAAGCAATATGATGATTGCTGATCCTTAATATATAACAATAAATTATTAATAATAAGGAGCTATTGCCTCGCCCAAAACCAGTTTATCCATTATATATAATAAAGGACTACTTCCACTAACCCTTTTTCCTCCCTCTTCTTATAAAAGACCCCTTTCTCATTCTCACGCTCAACCCTCAATCCCTTAGTATTCTTAGTCAGTTTCAACCCTTCCACTTAGTAATTCTCTATTTGCTACAAATTTAGGGGTTTTTTTTCTATTGTTGAGACTTTGGCGGAATTCCCTCAATTAGCTGAATGATCAGTCTTTCAATTGATTTGATCAACCCATAAAATATGATCTGTCATAAATTTTTCTTATTGTCCAGTCATATAAATTTCTTGACATTACCCGCATTGACTGGATGTTAAAGCTCCTATTGCTTGTATGTCCAAAGGAACTTTGCATGAACTCAGTTAATAATATGACCACCTACAGGTTCCTTAATGGTGTAGACATCAGTACCAGTTTTCTCAATTATTTTAAACGGTCCAGTCCAGATTTTACCAAGTTTGTTTTTCCTTCCAAATCCATGTTACTCATGAAATAAGAAAATGATCTCCTACAGCAACTGTAGGATTCTGCTACATCTAATTTGGCCAGCCACCTGATCACAAATCTTCTTAGCTAAGCTGGTATAATAAGCTTCTGTTTGTAATTTTATCAGCATGTCCATTAAGTTGGTTAGATAATGCTGCAGTTCTACACCGCCACTATCCTTCACACAGGAGTAAAGCAAAGTGGGCATAGCCAGATGTCTACCATAGAGCAATTGAAAGGGACTCTTGCCTGTTTACAAGTGGTAGCTGATATTATAAAAAGAGATGGCGGTGGATAAGAAAGTACTCCATTCAGAGGGGTGATACTTTACAAGCTTGTGGAGAATGTTAACCAAAGTTTCTTTACCCCGTTCCACCATCCCATTAGATTCAGGTTGGCAGGGTGTAGTCAAGGCCCCGCAGATTGCCATTATTTTATTCAACTTGATCAGGATATGCAACATGTAATTGGTTCTTTTGCCTGTGAGGATAAATTGTGGATAGCTATATCGCTGTATGACATACTCCATGTAAATTTGGCGGCCATGACAGCCCCTAGATTATTAATTGCTCTTGCTTTCACCCATCTTGCTAAAATGATCAATTGCTACTATTATATACTTAGAGTGGTTCAGGCCAGTTGGCAGAGGCCCCACCACATCATGAGAAACAGTATGCCATGCAAAACGAGGCTTAACCAGCTGGTAGGTGGTCTTCTCGTGGAAAGATTTCTCCATTTGACACCAGTGACAACAGGCAACTGTCTCAAGCACATTCTAGTGCATGCTCTCCAAATAGTCATGGGGTCGCAAGAACTCCAGCATTTTCTGCAACCCTCCATGACCAACCGCCCTATGTGCATCCAAGATATTTGCTGTCCTGGAGGAAGGTTTTGGAAAGCTCAGCATTGATTCTTCAAATCGTTTATATAGTTCCCCATTGCACAAAAAAGTATCCCATCTAAGCCCATCTAGCCTTTAATCACCTGTGGCGACTCATCATGATAATTTCCCACAATCATCTTCTCATACATGATGTCATCCAAATCCTCCATAATGGCAACCGTTGGTAATCGCAAGAAACAGTCCACATTGTGATGTTTTACCCATGATTGGTGTACTATCTCAAAGTAATATGCTTGGAGCTTCAAGGACCATCGTGCAAGCCTCCCTTCAGGTTCCCAAAGATTCCGTAGACAATGCAAGAAGGCATGATTGGTTACCACTTTGAAATTCACCTCATAGAGGTAGACCTTGAACTGTTTATATGCATATATTACCACCAAACACTCCCACTCAGTCATGGTGTAATTCCGTTCAGGGCACGTTAAGCTTCAGCTATGTTACGTGACTTGATGCTTCACACCGTCATCATCTTTTTGGGATAATACTGCCCCTACAGCGGAAAGAGAGGCGTCTGTTTGCACAATAAGTTCCTTCTCAAAATTAGGGTATTGAAAAATGGGCGCGCTAGCCAATGCCGTTCTTAAGACATCAAAAGCGTTTTGACAACGGTCAGTCCAGACAAAGGTATCGTTTTTATTAAATAACTTGAAGATCAGAGCCCCAATACAGCTGAAGTTAAAAATGAACTGCTGGTTTTACCCAACCATCCCCCAAAACACTTCTATATCCCGCTTATTACCTGACAAAGTTATCTTGCATATAGCTTCCACCTTTTCTGGCTGAGGATTAAGCTCATTTAGCCTGCCACAAAATTTGAGATATTCCAGTTAATCCTTAGAAAAGTAGCTCTTTTGAGGCTTAATTTTAATGTTGGCTTCAGCAAGTCAGCGGAACACTTGTTCCAAATGATTGAGATGTTCCCTAAATGCCCGCAAGAACACATTGATATTGTCAAGGTAGACTAGAACGCAAGACAGCTTCTGGTCACCTAAGATAGTGTTATAGCCTGCTGGAACGTAGCTGGGGCGTTGCACAAACCCTTTGGCATACGTGTAGGCTGGAACAACCCCTTTGAGGTGATTAAAGCGCACTTCTCTTGTTCCACTTCTGCCAACTTTTTTCCAGAACCCTGATATCAAGTCCATAGCGGAGAAATATATGGCACCACCCAACCAATCTAAAGCTTCATCAATTCACAGAACTGGGTATGAATCTTTTTTCACGATACTGTTAAGTTTTTAATAGTTAGATACTACTCAGTTAGTGCCATCCTTTTTCTTGACAATTAGCACTGGTGACGCCCAGGGACTCTTTTATGGCTCTAACATTCCTTGTTCAACCAATTTATCTATCTCCTCAGATACAACTTCTTCCACCATCTTTGAGCAACGGATAGACTGTGACCAAATGGGAGGGTGATCTCCTGTGTCCAATTGATGCACAATTCCACATGTACATTCTAAATTGTTGTCATTAAATGAAAGAATGCCTCGGTATTTCTTAAACAGATCCATCACCCTGTCCTTATGATCCTATGAAAGGCATTTAGAGCTTCACATGGAACCACATTCATTATGATGAGTGACGTTTTTACAGGTAGCCTGAGGTCCTCCCAAGAACCAAAATCATGTATATGGTGGATCTTATCAATAGGAATCAGATGCAGATAAGCCACCGCTTGGTGCCTTTGAACCGTCATAGACTCCTTCTGTAAGTTCGCTAACAAAACTTTCACTTCCCCCTGCCCTGGTAACAGAAGCCACAGAGCCACATGGGGTTCTAGCCACAATTGCTGGTATGTCCCCATAATCTCTCCATAAAGCTCTTCAGGGATGTGTATGTCAATCTCTGTCCTTATTATGACCTGATTACCAGAAGATACGCATAAAGCACTCTCTGC
The DNA here is from genome assembly GCA_022478985.1 of Massospora cicadina. Taxonomy (NCBI): domain Eukaryota; kingdom Fungi; phylum Entomophthoromycota; class Entomophthoromycetes; order Entomophthorales; family Entomophthoraceae; genus Massospora; species Massospora cicadina. The sequence continues at coordinate 33,807 of JAKSZP010013460.1, forward strand.
CCATAGAAGAATACCATCAAACTTATAAATCTGGTTAGTAAAATCTTGGATCCTCTGCTTCATCTGCCAATATTGAACAGAAATCACGCCATCGCTATAAACAAAATTATTTTCCCTGGAGCGGATCAAGTCCTTTGGGACTCTTTTGGAGGTAAAATAGATGAGGATTCGTTGTCCCAGAATATGAAATGTTCCCTCCACCATATCAATCACTGCCCCAAATCGCCACATGAATGCGGCCCAATTAACATGTCATAGTTATTATAAGGAAGAACTACCACCGGAGCAGATGCACCAACTGAACCAAACCTCAGAGACAATGCACTGTAAGCACCCTATGACACAGTGCTATGTGCCCTACAGTCCCATACGCTACTTAGTGTTACACATCGGTTTTAGAGAAAGCCAAGCCACAAGCTTGGTGGATATTATATTGTGCGAGCGCCAGTATCTATAATTGCCCAAATTTTTGTATTCTGAATGAAAATATCACAGTATGTATACTCTGAATTAGAAGAACCAATGGTATTTATTACATGAGCATCCAAGGGCTTTTTGTTATCAAGAAAAATGATAATGCTGGCGCCCACATGAGGATACTCTTGGGCAATTTTCTCTACTAGAATTTCCAAGTTCACCCCTTCTAGGGTTGCGACATTTGTTTAGGGTCCAAATTTGACTGTACTGTTCCAATCAAGAATCTGCTAGGAGTACAGTTTTTTCACATCTCGTCGGAACTCTGAGTCTGCGTTATTTGGGTCTCTCCCATGGTTTGAGGCTAAGATATTGTAAGGGATTTGTTGATATAATAAATCATCAAGGCGAGTACTGGGACCAACACAAATCAACTCAGGGTAGTCATCAGGGAAAATTTTTTGGATTAGTGGAAGTAGTTTGTCCATTCTCAACTCCACTCAACATTTTCCCTGTTTGACTAAGGCAGCCAGTACTGCATGAACATTTAGTTTTCTCGGATAGCTAGCCACATAATAGCCTCTTTGGCCGCAGGAAACAAGCATTTGTAAATGGCCCTCATCTCTGCATCAAACCCAAAGGTCTGGATCAAAAAGTAAATCATAAATTGGGATTTGGCCAAGGACAAGCTGGTTGAGAATAATGGGGACAGAAAGGACCTTCCAGAGCTTAATTTAAATGAGGATCAACCAACAGATTATACCTGAGTCATTGGTGTTTATTTCCCAATGGGGATTTGGTAGCAGTCTCAGGGGCTTTCCATTCCATATGGGGAGCGCTAAACGTTACAGATAGATGGCATAAATGACTGATGCTTTTTAATAGCTCCGCGCCATCTTGAAGAATGTAAGGCATAGCATTATACAGTTCTTGATATAGCTTAACAGCTGCCAAAAGTGCTATGCTAACCTTCTCACTAGTTAAGATATTCGCTCCTACCAACACATGAGCCTCAGCCATGAACTGCATTATGTGAATTCCACCAAGAATTCATACTTTTGAAACTTTATTGTCAAAAACTCTGCCTTGCACTGTGCCATTTTTTCCACACCCCCAAACAGGCGGATCATGGTCTCCTTCACCTCTTGATACGTTATGGTACTACTCTTAAGGTAAAATATGACCTGGTAAGCGCTCTCAGCATCTAAAACTGATAACAACAGTTAGCTTTCTGCCAATCAGAAGCATCTTCTACTGCAAATTCAAACCACTTAAAAAATCTGGGTATGTTTTCATCTCAGTTAAATGGGGCAGCTTGTCAATGCAGACCCCTCCCTCTCCAGCACTACTATTACATTTACTTTCAGCACAGTATAGCTGCTCTGTAGTGCTGCCCAAGCGGTTGGTAAGGTGGTTGGCTTGGCAACTACAAAGTGCAGTTGGTGGAAGCCTTGTCAAGCTGATCCATTATACCCTTATTCTATCAGAAGAAGCATTTTTTGAGTCTGGAGTAGTGTATCCAAGGCAAGTTTCAGTTCCACATATAGAGATAACTCAATAAACTTGGGTAGTACCCTGTTAAGGGGAACCAGTTGCACCATTGTTTGGCGAATATAAATCTTTTTAATAACTTGATTAATGGGCCCCTTATAGTGAGCACCACTATTAACTTTTGGCGGTTTAGGTTAATTCCGCCAAGCTGGTTGCACAGGTTAAAACCCACTGAGCAATGGTCAAGCAATATGATGATCGCTGCTCCTTAAATAACAATAAACTATTAAAAATAAGGATCTATTACCCCGCTGCAAACCAGTTTAATTAATATATAAAATAATGGAATATTTCCACTAACCCTTTTTCTTTCCCCTTCTTCAAAAGACCCCCTTTCTCATTCTCACGCTCAACTTTTAATTCTCAGTATTCTTAGTTAGTTTCAACCCTTTCGCTTAGTAATTTTCTATTTGCTATGAATTTAGGGCTTTTTTCTATCATCGAGACTTTGGCAAAATTCTCTCAATTTGCCAAGTGAATAGTCTTTCAATCAATTTTCTCAACTCATAAAATATGATTGCTGTATATCTGTCTTATCATCCAGTCATATCAATTTCTCAACATACACTAAGCACTGTATATTATAAATTGCTTATGTTTACACTTGGACCAAATTCAACATAAGCTCTAATTTGTATTTGTGGGAAAAATAATGTGAGTCATGTTAAAATGTGGCTCCAACTTTATGAAGGATTTTATTAAGTATACATAATTTTTCAATTACGTCATACTTTTTAGTGGCTTGTTAAAAGGAGGCTCTTTTTCACAGATTTTTTAAAGCCAGTTCTTTTTTTAACAAGATCCTAAAACCAGTTCTTTTTTTCTATATATTTTTTGTCATATTTTTAAAGGGTTTTGTTTTTTCCAAATTTATATAATAAAAATCACTTTCTCTATTTTTTTTGAACCCTCACTATTTATATATAAAGTTAAAAACTATTGTATATCCATTATATATAGTATATAATAAACAGATATACTAATGATTCACATTATAAAACTTAGTTGATTTTTTGGTCAAATTATGCTAGCCTTACTGATACCATCTAAAATATTTCATAAATCAAAATTTAGGTAATTTTATTGGTCAAATTATGACAAAATAATAGGCACCTATAATGATTTAAGCTCATCATGCTATGATCTCATACTTCATTGGATATTAAACATACCCTAGCCATAGGACATATAGCATGTCAAAAGTTGATTTGAGGCTAATGCTTTACCAATGCCAGGATTAAGTTTATCTGGCTTGTATTAGTCCCACAATTGACATTCATTGCTTCTGGTCCATTTTAATATACATACTAAATTAATGGTCAGATAGTGGACTAATCCTTACAAAAGTAAAATAAGACCTAAGGTGGAGCAGCCTCTATTTTTTGAAAAGAAGATCATTTAAATGGTGAATTGTTTCAAAGTTATGAGCAAAAAAAAACTTAAAAAACAAAAGATATATACAGGTCTAATTTAGAACCTTCTCCTTTTTTTCAAAGTCAGTTAAAAATGGACAAGATTTAAAAAAATAGTAATAGGTAAAGAGCCTTAAATGCACCAATCAAAAAGTAATAAACGCCCTGGGTGTGGAGGAGGCATTTATAAAACTAGAAATCCTAATCAGAGGCGACACCTGAGTTAGTTGCATTTATACAAAGTATACCACTTATCTGGTATGGCCAATCTCAGCCTTGTCTTTAGTCAAACATGGACTTGGACTCTTTCAGGGCACAGATCCCCTAAGCTTTGGGTCACGTGGCAAATCTTAGGAACTTTTATCCCCAAACGTGGTATATGTAACAACCTATGCAATCCACCAAGGGTGGATTGATTATATTCCAAAACTGAAGAAGACACTACCTGTGCAGCTACAGTGCATATTTTGATTGACCTTCCTAAAGGTCAAAAAAGTGATCAAAACTAAGCACAAACAGTGGTTTAAATACAAAATTATTATATAACTTTTTGATTAAATCACTATAAACTTGACTTTTGACCTTGTTGTCAAAGTTCTGGCTTTTTTGCTAGCTGGCGCTATTTGCACATGATATAAACAATTTAGCAGGATCAGGAGTATTGGAACTCTCACCTGTTGTCTTAAACTTGGAGGATTTCCAATATCATTTAAAACAAACTAGGAAACTTTAAAGCTATGAAGATAAGGGTTTTTATAGTTAATTTTATTAGTGTCAGCGACGGGGTAAAAAGAGAACCCTATTAACATGTCGCAGCCTAGTATTTATACAATTTGGGCCTCTAAGTTATAGGGGCAAGAAAATTCATTATAGGGTGAGGGCATCCTAATTAGGTAATATTAGGTTTCAACCTATCAGAGCTTATGAGACTCACTTTGCTTCACCCTAATGCCAAATGGTGGGGTGCTGACAGACAAGATGAACATGTGGGGCAAAGATTTTATATATTTAAGCTAATCAGATGGCGGGAAAATATTTTACCTTGTAAAACCCCTCAGGTCTATATAAGGGGCTGGTCTTCTCTTAAGAGTTGAACTAATCGCAGATGGGAAGTGAGTGGGACCTAGAAATGACTTTCCTGATTCCGCTGCAGGTTCTTGCGCAACCCAACTACCAACAATAGGGTGTTTGGCCGAGGAGAGAGGATAGAAGGATTATCTTAATTTGTTGGGGTACTACCAATAATCTGCTAGGGTTTTTTTGAGCATTATTAGCCTCATTTACTACCAAAACACTATTCTCACACTATCAGAAATAGTAATTGTCCAACATTACCCCCTTCAAGAGTGGTAGGGGTAGAATATGGGCGCAGGTAGGCCATGGACCTGATTCATGGTTATCCAGAAACAAGAGATTTGTTGAAGTACTTATCACCTCGCTTGTAAGTGACTATGAAAGGTCCTTCCCAGATAGATTCAAACTTTTCACTTCTAGGAGTGATTAAATTGTGATAATACAGCACCAATCCTGATACTTGGAAGGAAGAGGGGGACTGGAGTTCATTAGCTGCTTGGCCATCTTAAGTGACAGTATTTGCCAAATTGTTATGGCCTCCTATTGTAACTGGATGAGATTCTGGGACAACTTTTTCATGGCTTGCTCAGGGTCAGTCCTAGCATAGAAAATACCTTTGGTTATCAAGGCTGGCACCCCAGGATATTGATCATATAACACCTGGAAAGGAGACATTTTGAGGATCCAGTGGTAACTAATATGGTAGGCCATGAGGGCACTGGGTAATTATAGATCTCAACGAAGAGGGTCTGAATTGGCCATCTATCATAGTATGGAGTCCAGGGTTCCATTAACTATTTCTATAGTACCATTAGTAGAAGGGCTATAGGGGGCTGAAAAAGCTGTTGGGCCCTATTGAGGTATCTAGAACCTTAGCCACTCTTGAAGTGAGGTTCTTCTCATTGCAGCAGAGAGAGACTTGAGGACATCCATGGAGGGTGAAAAAAATTTGATGGGGAAACGTGGCGGCAGCTTTTGAAGTTTATCAGGAAGAGCCACAGCTTCACCCATTTGGTAAAATGATCAACTCTACCAGGATATATCGATTATCACCAGTAGTCTGGGTAGAGGGCCAACCACATCTATAATTATTGTGTTGAAAGGCTGATGTGGGGTGATAGGTTATTATTAAAAATTGTCTTAAAGCTGGACTGCTTTTTACAGGTCAAACAGGCATCCAGGTCTTCAGTTGAGGTATCCATGATGCCCTCCCAGTAGTAGCGTTCTTTGACCCACTCATAGGTTCTTCATACTCCGCCATACCTCAGGATAGTGAGACTCCAGGATCACAGATACTCGCTCTGACGGCTGGAAATAGGGAAACCATTTTACCCCTACTTTCTTGTATAACTACCCCTCTCTCCATCATGGTGTTTTGGGAGTGGTGAGCTAACATATTCTGTACGGATTCTCCCCATTATCCCATGCGTCAGTAGTCCTTAGGAGGTCATGTAGCCTCTCAGCTTCACTATTGTCTAAGTGAAGGACAGGCAGTCGCTTCACCCATCAGCGTTCATAAGACGATTTTACGCCCAATGCTTAATTGTCATATCGTAATGCTGGAGTTTCAAAGCCCAATGAGCCAATCTTCTAGTGGGATCTTTCATATTTGGCAACCACTTTAAGGAGGCGTGGTCAGTAATAATTCTTGAATGAAGTCCCATATAAGAATGGCCAATAGTTTTTAACAGCAAGCAGGACATCAATGCACACCTTCTCAGTGACACTGTAGTTGTGCTCAGCTTTGATAGCATTTTGCTGAAGTAGGACATAAAATGATATACCCCAAGTTCATTCAATTGAGCTAAGATAGCTCCCACGGATTTTTCAGAGACATCTGTGAACAACATTAAAGGTTTTCCATAGTCAGGTTGGCGTAAGATTGGCCTTTTCTGTAATAACATCTTCAGGGTCTTTAATGCAGCCTTTTGTTCAGCAACCCAATGAAATGGAGTGTTTTTAGTCAAAATGCGGATGAGGTGCTCACTGAGATGAGAAATTTGGAGATAAATTGATGGTAATACCCAATCATGTCCAATATACCTTGAAGTCCTGAAGGGTTTTGGGCGTAGGCATCTTGTATATAGCTTTAACCTTATCCTGCAGAAGTTGAATCCCTTCTTGAGAGATATTGTGCCCAAGAAAATCCAGCTTCTTCTTAGAGAAAGTACATTTGGAGGGTTCTATTTGATGTTAGATACTTAAAAGGTTAAAACACTTCTTTAGGTGCATGAGATGCTCGTTGAAATTATTGGAGAAAACAATGTTGTCATCGATATAGATAATCACAAATCTCAGCTTGAGATCGTGGAGAATGTGATCCATCACCTGCTGAAAAGTTGCATGAGTATTGCACAGCCCATAAAGTAGCCATGTGGGTTGGAACAGGCCCTCACTGCAGATTAGGGCACATTTCTCCTGGTCCAGTGAAGAAAGGTCCATTTGCCAATACCCACTAGCCAAGTCCATAGCGGAAAAGAACTTTTAACCAGAGAGTTGGGCCAGAGCGTCGTCAATATGGGGATGAGATAAATATCCTTTTTTGTGAGGTTGTTTAGTTTGCAGTACACCATAACTGCCTGATAACCTCCATTTTTCTTCTTTATCAGTATAAGAGGGGATGACCAAGGGCTTTGGGAAGGCACCAGAAACACAGCGTCCAGAAACTGTTTGATCTCTGTCTGCATCTGTAGCTTCTCAACTTTTGATTTGTGATAGGGTTTAGATCAGATGGTATAAGCTCCCCAATGTCAATGGTAGAAGTCCAACCCTTCATGTTCCCATAGTCAGTGTCAGAATTGAAAAAAATGTTGCTATAGGCCTCAAGAAAAGTGTAGACTTTGTCAGCTCAGCTGTGGCTAGTTCATCAAAGATATAAACGGTAGCCAGAGTACTTAACGTTTGGTCAATAGTTAAGCCTATATCTGCCATAGATTCAATATGATAAGCTTTCTTGATGTCCTCAATGGGAATTATGGCAGATCATGCTTAGCCAGATCTGCACATCGACCTTATTGATGTAGTTCTGGATTTGGCCATGAATCCAGAGGTCGAGTTTGAAGGGTCAGGGCAATTAGAAAGTTGAAATGAAATAGAAATCATAGATAAGGATTTGGGGGTTTGAAAAGAGGGCTGATCCAGCATATTGAATGACTGGTGTCTAAGATCCTCCAAATTTTCATAACTTGAGATGTGAGTCTTTTGCAATCAATGATTTAGATGTCGCTCAAAAACCTAATTTAATATTTTAATTAGTTAAACTAATGCAAATGTTTTAAAATGAGGAAATGGAAACTGAAAATACAGTTTGGTTTTTTAAGAGAATCTTAAAAAAGTTCCATAGTTTTTCTTGACAAAAATCAACTTTAAGATTTATTTTAAGAAAATGTTATTCAAAATCAGCCAGAAATGATATGCTTGACCAGCAAGCTAGGACAAACGTTGGCTTCATTCACGGCTTTGTCATGGAGCCAGTAGCTGCTGCTTGCATGCGGCATCGCTAGAACCATGGTCCACGAATATGTCACAAACTCTGGTAATTGCATGCGGGTTCAAGGGTGGTTTTCTTCTGGATTTTCAGTTACGTGGTTGGTGACATGGTTTGTACTTCCAAACTCCTTCATCGCATACTGGTGCAAACCTGCGCGCTACATAAAATGAAACACAAATACTTTTCTCTCCGTCTTGTGGGGTCCAGGAGGAAGTGGTGGTCACTAACAGAGAGGAATGGAACTGACATCTATTGACCATGGTTATGGTAGGGTTCTCATTGGCATTTTTGCTATACAAGGTGGGACAATTTTAAGGGTGGCAACCCCACAATTCATGGAAGTCCAGACAAAACCTAAATTGCCTAACAGTCATGTGGCGTCGTCCATGAAGTCACTGGACAAACTTCATCAATTCATCACACGTTTCCGCTTCCAGGCATGATTGGCGCAGGCAATAAGGGGGAATCTCCTCTTGCGCTCCAACTAGCCCAGATGGTGGATGCATTATCTCCATAATTGGTAGGATGATCTAAGGAACTTATCAAGGAGCAAGAGAACTTGCCAAATTCGATGAAGGAGTATGTGGGGTTGTTTGACCGGTCTGCATGTCCAGATGAGGAAAAAGATGAGGCGTGGTCAGCACTCTTAACAGTTAGCAGGGGCGTAGCTTGGTAGAAGAATATGCACTGGGTTTTCAACCGCTGGTGAAGGCAGCTCAGGTCATGGATTCCCAATCTTTGCATATGTTCTGCCAAAGGTTACAGACGAATTTACTATTAGCTTTGGCAGCAGCAAAGGTCCAAGGTGCGCTGGGAGAGGAAGTGGCATTAGCATTACAAGTTGTGAAACAACTGGCATTGGCACAGGACTGGCATGAAGGATCAATGTCTTCAGGAAAGGGACAGTCCCGGTGAGTGGCGTTACAGTCAGGGAGGCTGCATCCAGCCCCAAGAAAATTTGGAAAAGCTCAAGGGGGAGGGCGTCAATAAAATCAGGAGAAGCACATCAATCAATGAGCCAGGGACAGGAAAAGGGTAATTAACCTAAATTCCCATCATTAGCAATTTGCAATTGAAAGATCCATTCAGATGTAAATCGCCTTCTTTGCTTTACCCTCATTTGTTTATCCCCATAGAGTTGCAACGGATAGTGGAGCGGAAGTGGAAATGGCTCTGGTAGATACTGGGGTGGAAGGTACTACGTTGAGCTGGCATTGGTGGAGCGCCTGAAGTAGCAGGTGCGGAGGGGTCTGGAGGTGGTGTTTGTTAATGCATCACGGAGGGCGCCATATTGGCAAGTGAGCCCTTCAGTGAAGGTATGGCAAGACCCATTCTGGTTCTGGGAGCAGTTTTGTGCAATTACAAACCTGGACCACCCAGTAGTGCTAGGGATGTGGTGGTGGCATCAGTCCAGGCTCCAAATCAAAGTGCCTCCCAGTATTGTGAACTTTAACCTGAAGATGGGTCTGCAAATGGAGTTGAGGCTGTTGGTGAGACACATTGAGTTGGATGAGCATAGTTCCCTGGAAGTCATTCAGGAAGAGGATTTACCAGCGGAATACTGAGAGTTTGTAGGGGTCTTTGGACCAAAATGATATATTCTAAGTCTCCCACAGGCCCATTTGCATTATCATTCCGTTTTAAAGAAGGGTCTAAACTCCCTTGTGAATGCCCAGTCTAACTGCTGAATAATTGAGCTAAAGCTGCATTGGAAGAGCATGTGAATTTGATGTGGAGTGGAGGGTTAATTGAGCCATCAAAGTCTGCCATGGTGTCCCAAGTTTTGCTGGTGCCCAAGGTGTGAAGAAAGTTTTAGCCATGTGTGGAATACTGAAGACTTAACGCGGTCACGGAGCCAGACCCTTACCCAATGCCATTAATAGAGGACATTCTTCTGATGGTTACAGAGTATGAAACTTTCCCCAAGCTTGATTTAGTGGACAGTTTAATCAGGTACCCATGAAGCCATAGCACCATAAGTACACAGTGTTCAAATGCCATCTTAGAATGTTCCAATATCAAGTTATGTCATTTGGGCTGCGTTTTTCCCCGGCAGTGTGTCAATGCATGATCAACCAAGTACTTGGTCAGATGATCAGTCAATGTTGCATCTCATACATGGATGACATCCTTGCGTTTTCAAGTTCTAAAAAGCCCATGTATGCGATGTGCAGGAGGTTCTATAGGCGTTGGCAAAGGCAGGATTAAGGCTTAAGCCTTTGAAGTGTGAGTTTAATCAAGAGTCAGTTACATTCATGGGAAATGTTATGTTTGGAAAAGGTCTGAGGGTGTATCCAGAGGAGATACAGGCAGTGCATATTTGGAAAGTGCTGACGGATAAGACAGACATAAGAAAGTTTTGGGAATGGTGAATTACTCAAACGATTCATGAAGAATCTATTGAGGTTGGCCTTGCCACTTGCACAATTAACAATAGATGTGCCTGTTGAGTTTTTAACCAGATGGATCCTTCCAATAATATCAGAATACGGGTTTTGGTTAGTTGGGTGTAATTGCCAGCTAATCGCCTAGTTAAATACTATTTAATATTATAAAAATACTAATCATTATAGGTTCAACGGATTCCCAGTTTGGCGCTGACTACAAAATTGTAAGAATTTGTTGGAATTTACAGCAGAAAGACAATGTATTTGTTTACAACTATCTAACGATGATTTCACTAACTTGAATTCAAGTCAGCAGAATCTTATCCCTGCACCAACTGCCGTAAGAAATGATTGTGTGATTTTCTGGCGGAAAGTCGAAATATTTGTTATGAATTATTTAGGATTTGCAACTAATTTGGAGCACCAGTGACTCATGCCGAGGATTCTCAAAGTTCTATTTAAATATGAATATATATATGATAGACCTGCGACTTATGAGAGGATGGATTGACCTAATATTTATATTCAGTGATCAGATGAGCGGATCTGGAGGGAATCACTATTAAGTATGAATGAATGAAGTTTACAATCTGATAGAGTTTTGGAATCAAGAGGCCAATGGGGTTTCCAGTATTTGATTGTCCAAAGAGTACTTGGGCACAATAGCCCTGAAAGTAGTATAAATAGTCATTCATTCCCTCCTAATAAACATCTCTCTTGCACCAAACTTAATTTATTTGATAGTGGCTTAGAGCAGCTAGAGTAGAAGCAGATAGGACTGGGGATCCCTGATAGGCGTGGGTGATCACGCCTGGATTGGCTGGCGGTGCCAGCTCCCATGACTCCTCCCTATGAGGAACCAGCGGGAACCTGGCCAGCTGGCTACCAGCGGATGCACTGACTGGCCACCAAACTTGCAGGGTGCAGCACGGGAGTGCCATAGCCACCTAGGAAGGAGGATGGACTCACCGGGGCATTCCCAGATGGGTTGGTAAAGGGTCACAAGGGTGGGGCAGCGCAGTAGTGCCTGAGCCGCCCAAGAAGGGGGCAGGACTTGCTGGGGCACATGCCGAGGACACCTGAGGATAAAGGAGACGCCGTTGGTGGTTAGTTGGTGAGTTGGATGCATACTTGTAGGGGCTGGTATGCCAATGAAGGCAAAATGGCAAAGGGCCAACCAGTCTTCATACTGGTTGGCCTGGCACACTAGCGGAGCCCATGGTCAATTTTGTGACAGTGCCATTCCTATGGGGGTAGGAAGATGCGCGGACATATAACCTGCTGAAAGAGAAGCCCATTTTGTCACCAGTCCTTGCCCATCAGGATCCTTAGAAGCCTTTTGTAGTTGAGAAAGATGCCTCAAATTTTGCTGTAGGTGCAGTACTCTAACAGAGGGGGAGGATGGGCTGGAGCACCCAGTGTGTTACTTCAGCTAAAAGATGGTTACAGCAGAAAGAAACTTATCTGATATATGATAATAAACTACTGGCAGTGGTTGTGGCACTTCAGGATTGGCAGCACACTTGTTGTATGCCTATCACCCTTTCGTAGTTTGGACAGACCATCAGGCACTGGAGTATTACAGGGAGCCCAGAAAGATGATTCAGCGCCAAGCTCTGTGGCATATGGAGCTGGTTCAGTATGATTTTAGAGTAGACGGCTATTCAGGAGCAGTCAAAACCGTAGCATATTATTTGAGCTGAGATGAGGGGCTAGCTATGAGAAGGAAGAGTTAGAGGAGTATAGCACAGCTATTATGTTCCAGTCAGACCAGTTTGCCATGATGGTGAGTGAGGAGAATAAATTGGGGAGGAGATCTGACTGAAGCAAAGGAGCTCAGCATTTGGTCGTTAGTTATGGGATGAGATGGCGGAGGGCCAACAGCAGAGCCATCATCATACACACAAGAGAAATGGGATTATATACCATAATTTGCAGGTATGGGTTCCAAATCCAACGTTGCAGTTGTAAGTGCTTCAGGCGTTGCATGAACACCCATTGGAGGAATCCAGGGGTTGAGAAGATGGTCAAACTGGTGTGGAATAAGTATTCATGGGCCAGATTTCAGAAGGATATCAAAGTATGTGGCAGAGTGCTTGTTTGCGCATGATCAAAGCCTTTAAGGAGGCAGCCTGCGTGTAAGTTAGTCCCACTCCAAATACCAAGCCAGCTGTGGGGGTTGGTGAGCGTTGAATTTATTATGGGGTTACCCAAGATCCAGGGAAAGGATGCAATAGTGATTATCGTCGATTGGTTGACTACAGCGCTGAGTTTCTTCCATGTACCTCAAATTTCTCAGCCAAAGACACCGTAAAGGTTTTCTTCAATAAAATGTTTTCCCATCATGGCCTGCCAGCGGAGATTGTCTTGGATCGTGGACACCAATTTATATCAAAATTTGGTCAAATTTGCTTGGTAACTTAAATATTCTCTCCTTTAGGGCTTCAGCATATCATCCCCAATCAGACGATCAGAAAGTGAGGGTAAACATGTATTGGAAAATACCTTTGATGCTACAATTTGGATTTGATGTTGATTGGGTCACCTGGATCAGATTGGCCTAGTTTACCTATGGTATTCACTATCTGACGTCAACAGGGATACTCATTATTTGTGAACCACGGATCATATTTGGCATTGGATGGGGGACAAGTGGCAGAGTGTGCCAGGGGAGAACGAATTATACCACAGAATAATGGATATTGTAAAGAAGTTACAAAGCAACCTGGAGTGTGCCACAAAATGGCAGAAGCAGTATGCAGACTGATAGAGAGCGCTGGAGCCATTGTTCACTTCAGGAGATTAGGTGTTGGTAGTGGCAAAACATTATGCAGTACCAGTAAAGAGCTGGAAGCTTCAACAAAAGCTTTTGGGTCCGTATAAGGTGACGTGGGTTATCAACAAAGTTGCATTTGAATTGGACCTTCTGGAAGGTTCAAGACCAGCCCAGTTATCCATGGCTCACAACTTTAAGGATTCTGGGGGCGAGGACCAGAGATGCTGTCGCAAAATCAACTGTGGGCTCCGCTAGTGTGCCAGGCCAACTAGTATGAAGACTATTTGACCCTTTGCCATTTCGCATTCATAGGCGTACCAACATCCTTTAAGTCCACATCCAACCCACCAACACAGCAGACCAACGACTTCGCCTTAGCCCCAGGTGTCCTCAGCATGTGCCCCAGCAAATCCTGCCCCCTTCCTGGGTGGCAAGGCACTCCCACACTGCCCCACCATCCTGACCCTTCGCCAACCCATCTGGGCATGCCCCGGCAAGTCCTGCCCCCATCCTGGGCAGCCAAGGTACTCCCACACTGCACCCCGCAGGGTTGACAGCCAAAAGCAATGTCATTGGTGGCCAATTGGCCAGGTTTCTGTTGGTTCCTCCTAGGGGTGGTATGGGAGCTGACAGCGTTGGCCACTCCAGGTGCGTCACCTTGAGCCAACTTCAGAGATCTCTAGTCCCAAATTATTTTGACATAGCTGAAAACTACTAACAATTTTAATATTTTGGGCGATAGAGAGATGTTTTGTTTGGAGAGGAAGAACGACTATTTATACCCTAGGCTACTGCACCTCTGAAACCCCTTGGCCATCTAGACTGGTACTCTTTTAAATCGTCATTCATTAATGGTAGCAATTCCCTCCAAATCCGCCCATCTGTTCACTATATTTTAAATTAGTTTGATCCAACCTTGGCATGAGTTGCCAGCAGATCGTATATAAATTAATAAAATAAATACACCTTTGAGCATCCTCAGCATGAGTCACTGGTGCTCTAAATTAATCAGCGAAACCATAATCAAATGATTGGTAATGGATTCATCAGCTTTCCACTGGAAATATCCACAATCAACCTATGAACGGTCAATTAGTGGCAAACAAAGATTCTGCTGAACCTAAATAAATCTAGATAAATATAACATTAAATAATATCAAACTAGGCGATTAGCTGATAATCACGCCTGACTAACTGACACCCCTAATTCTAATATTATTGGAAGGATCCATCTGGTTAATTTCTCAACAGATTCCTAGGCTGTTGTGCCCATGGGAGGAGGATAACTGGAATATGAGTTGAACAAATCCTGAATAAGAGCTGGATGAGGGGTTGGCAGCAATTCCTTGTGAAGTGGAAAGGGTTTCTGGTGGAGGAAGCAACATGGCAAATGGTGGAGGAGTGTGCACGCTGTCCAGAGAGGATCTAGGAGTCCTTGGATCTTCAGGGGGGTGATGTAACAGATTGGGCTCAGCAAGATTTGCACATCAACCTTATTGATAGAAATCCAGATTCACTGAAAATCTAGAGGTTGAGTTTGAAGAGTCAGGGCAATCAGAAAGTCAAATTGAAATGGAAATCGTAGGTAAGTATTTGGGGATTTGAGAACGAGGGCTGATCTGGCGTATTGAATGACTTGTGTCTCAGATACTCCAAAATTTCATAATTTTTTGATGTGAGTCTTTTGCAAGCAATGATTTGGACGTCACTCAAAAGCTAATTTGATATTTTAATTAGTTAAACTAATGCAAATGCTTTATAATAAAAAAAAGCAACTGAAAATACAGTCTTGTTCTTTCAGAAATTATATTAAAGTTCTCAATATTATTGTTTTCCAAAAATATACTTTTCAATTTATTTTTAAGAAGAGATTATTCAAGATCAGCCAAAAAGATGAGCTCAAACAGCTTGCTAGGCCAAGCTTTGGCTTTGTTTGCGGCTTTGTCAAGGAGCCAGAAGCTGCTGCTTGCATGCAACATCTCTGAAACTATAGTCCGTGAGTGTCACAAACGCTGGTAAGGGTGTGCAGGTTCTGAGTAGATATCTGTTGGATTGTCAGTCATGTGGTTGGTGACATGGTTTGTACTTACCAACTGATTCATCGCATATTGGCGTAAACCCACGCGTTACAGAAATCAGCTCGCCCCTTCTGACCTCCTAATGCTTTTTTATGATCATTACCTTCTTGGTGAGATTATCAGAAGAATATTGATAGGTCACTGATAGGTTGGGTCTAGTACGCCTGGTAATACTCTGGGTTCTAGAGGACTAACTCTGTCAATGCTGATTAGGTGCAATAGATAGTTGTGGATGATTTTCAAGGTAAACTTGATGTCAATCACCCTTTGTTTACCCGCCTTAATTAAAACCTCTTAGGACGAATAGAAAGGGATACCATCTAGGGCGTCCACTGAGTTAGGCAGCTTCTTTATATTCTGCCCCGCCGTCATGTAGTGTAGGGATAAGGCGGAGGAGGGGCACTCAACTGTGCAAGCCTATTATTTTATTAAGCTCAGGGATGGCCAGAATCAGGCAAACCTCATAGTCAAGAAGGGAGAGATAGACCTGCTTCAGATTGATGATCCCATCATACTCAATCTGGGTTCTAATGAGTAGATTATAGGTATTGTTAGCCAAGGCCATAGCTGGGGCCAACAAGATGAGCTTCCAAATTTAAAAGGGTTGAGAAGAGTATGATCCGATAGTGCATGTGCCAGAAGGACCAGCAGTTCTAAGCTCTTGGGTGTAGTCGAGGTCAGGGGATAGTTTGATTTTTCTAATGAGTTTATATGACACAACGTTCACAGGGGATCCAATGTTAAGGATAGTCATGACCTGTACTCCATTGACAACAACCTTCACCTTAGTTAAAGTTCCACCCAGGTTGGGGGAGAGCTAGGACCTTCTTCAGATGGAGGGTAGAAGCAAATCATATAGACATTTAAGGGAAATTAATTTGGATAGACTGCAGGGTATGAAAAAGCTGGGTGGATCAGATCAGCGTGGCAATGAGCTGGTCAACGTCACTTGCAGTATCAATAACCTCAAAACCTCTCAGCACTTGACGGAGATAAGTTCTGCGGGTATCTTAGTAATATCCACTCTTTCAGAGTTCAACCTGTAGGGTGCCTCCACTTCCATGGGGCTCCTAAGACATATTAGATGACATATTTATAGCTCCCTTCAGAGTCTTCATCAGAGAGTTTATCAATGTTCATCAAGGAATCCATTGGACGTGAGGTAAGTTCAGGGCTTCCCTTGTTGCAGGAGAGGACCTGGGGGCACTCATCTACACTTTTACCTTTTGGAGGAGGCGCTACAATTGTCACGGCTCTACATTTGGCCTTTTAGAGTAGTGGGTTTGGGCTAACCCATAGCTACATGTTTTGGACTAGATATGACAAAGGAGAGGTCAAGGGAGATAGGGATAGCATCTTGGAGGGACGTGACGATGGAACAACTTGGGGAGGCCGCTCTGGAGATAGAGGAGAGCAAGGCAAAGATATGCCTTCACTGGCTGGCTTTTTGAAGCTGAAGATGAAAAAGCACTGCCCCGTCACTGCTTTATCCTCTAACTATCCTCACGTGATAGAGGAGCATCTCGTGGCGGCAGTTCCATAGGATCAGGTTTTTAGAGGGAGATATCCAGAGAAGAGGTTAAAGGAGTCAGAGTAGATTCTTATCTCAGAGCTCCCGTGTAGAAGTAAGGTCATAGATGACAGCCAACTAGAAAAGCTTCCTTGATATCACGTACATTTCAGAAGGAGCGCTTGACCGAAGAGATATGTATTGCCAAGGAGGGATAGGGCGCCAACCAAGCCATGGTAGCAGCGATAGTATCATCTAGTGGTAGCATCTTTGTCATGGCTTAATGACATAATTGAAGAAACAACTTTAAGGTTAAGGCTGGTCGTCAGGAGGCCAAAAAGGTTAAGTTGGCAGGCCTCCCTGACCTCAAAAATACCCTGGACCAACGCTGGGTTCAGGCGAGATATGCCCAGGTTGGTCCTGGGGATGTGCGTGAAGCTCAGCCCTGAGTTACAGCAAGGGCGTTAAAATTTACCATCTATAAAACTAATAATGATGGTAAATTTGGTTGCTCTGTGAACGAGGCAATAATACCCGTTCAATTTTTGATATTGCTAAATTGGGTTGGCTTTTTCTGCAATCAATAACTTGATTTTTATCTATTTCAAGCTACAGTACCCTGGCTGATGGTAAGATGGACCTATTGGGTCGCTTAGGCTTAGCATCATTTCCCCTGATTGATGTTTCGCCCCCCATTGTTTATGTATGTTTCTATGAAACCAACTTTCCTTGTTGGTTGACTTCCTAATAAATATTCCCCATTAGTTTACGTTTTTTATATATTTCCTTTAGTGAACCTGTGTGCGGACCTCCTAGGGGAGGTCTCTAACAACGTTGGCCGTTTTATTTTGACAAAAATATCTACCATATCTGGTGCACCGCTGGGCTGCCCTGGTCCCCTCCAGATCGAGGCACCCAAGCTCTCCAGCACCAATCTCCGCTTGTTTATGAACTCCCATTCGGAGTCCATCCAAGTATTATTGTTTATTTGCTATCAACTACTGTATACCGTGATGTACACCCTTATCCTGGGTTATTTTACCTCTGGCACCCTCCGTATTGCTCTGTTTAACATCCTACTAATTATTAGTTCACTGGAGGCTTAGCTGTGCATCCTGAACCACCTCTCTTGGAACAGGAGAGTTAAAGACACTCTCCTTACAATCATTCAAGCAATAGAGGTTGTGTTTTACTATAAAATAGCTCAACAAAAGAGGCGATTATTTATCCTTTTTGCTGGCTAAGGCACATAGAGGCCTGTTTTTCCTTTGAAAATTCTGTGTGGAGACAAATTTTCAATGAGTGTTAGATTAACCTCCACCCAGGTGCTGAGGGAGGCCATGTGCGTAACCATTATCTCCTGAGCCACATGACTCAAGCAGGGAAGGGTGTACTTGGCTTTCTGATGGTCAGTTGCTCCTTCCATAGCAGATTCATAAACAAAAAAGATCCAATACTGATCTTACCCGGGGTAAACTATCTCTAAATTGTGATTTATGAATACTAGGGGAGGGTCACGAGGGCCTTGAAAAGAGTGTTGTTCAAGCCTTTTAAGCCAAGACAAAGCACTGGACAGCTGTTGTTCCAGAGTAGCTAACCTGGGCTTAAATGTAGCGGGGAGGTTGTGAAGGTTACTTTCCCCGCCAACCTCCTTTTCTTCCAATTTGTTTTGTGGTGTATAGGGGCCCTGTAGTGAACACCACTTGTCAAAATCCTGGTTTTTAAGGCTAACCGATGTTTTTGCACAGACTTTAAACAATTTAGCAAGAGCAGGATATCAGAACTCTTACCTGCTGTTAAAAATTTGGGGAATTTTTAGTATCACTTAAGGTAAACTAGATAAATTTAAAACTAGAAAGATAAGAGGTTTCTACATCTAATTTTTAGTGATAGCGATGGAGTAAAATGAAAACCTTATAACATGTCGCAGCTTGTTATTCAAACAATTTGAGGCATGATGTGAGAGGGGAGAGAAATTTATTATAGGCTAAGTGCAGCCTAAATAGGAAATATTGGGTTTCAACTTATTGGAGCACTTGAGACGCTTTGCTCCACCTTAATGCCAAATGGTGGGGTGCTAACAGGTAAGAAGAACCCGTGGGGCAAGGATTTTATGTATTTAAGTCAATCAGATGGCGGGAAAATATACTACACTTTGTGGGACCCCCTCCTGGTCTATAAAAGGGGCTGGTCTCATCTGGAGACTTTATACTAATCGAAGATGGGAAGTTGGGGACCTCAAAATGACTCCCTGATTCCGCTGCAGGTTTGGCGCAACCCTACTACCAACAATAGGGATATTTGGCCGAGGAGAGTTGATGGAAGGATTACTCATATTTGAGGGGTTCCATTAAGAATCTACCAAGGTCTTTTGGGCAATATTATCCTCATTTACCCACAAAACATTTTTCTCACAGTACCAGACATGTAATTTTCAGACAATTGTCAAATGCAAACTCTGAAAAGGTTTGGTGCATTATAAAATAAACAATCTGAAATACACCGTTTTAACTTCATGACTACCTTAAGCACTAGGAAGGCTATTGCAGTAATTAATTTATATATACAAAGGTGGTGGAAAACCAAACTAAAATCTTCATATTACAACCTTTACACTCCCTAGATGGCAATATGTCTCAAGTACCAAGTGTAAGATGTAAAGCGCACCGCCCATCTGCAATTACTGTCAAGTATTTTTAAACATAGTACACGATTGCCTTTTAAAAGAAGGTCTCATGGAACTTGAATTCTGTATTTAAAATGTTTAAAAAGAAAAGAGCAGAAAATATGGCAAAATAACAGGACAAACTCAAGTTTTACAGTGGGTGAGTATGGAAATTACTACATAAATGATTAAATATATAAAAGAGCGTAAAATGGCTAAAAAACCTCAAAGTTAGCTTTGCCAAAGAAAAGGCTTCAGCGGATTTCTTTATCATGCATGAGCAGATTCCTGAGGACATAGAAGAACTTGAATAAATGAGGATCACATGCAACAGCAAATGACAATAGTTTGGATAAATACAACTTGAACGCTAATTGTATAGTCCGCAAACAGCTTGCAAATAAACCCCTGTTCAAGAGGTCATGCATCAATTATGAGGGTTATTGTACAATCCAAAACTAATACCACACAGATCTTAAAATAGTTCATTATAAAAGTACCTCATTACTAAATTAAATACATTTAAAGGTAGTAAGAATATATTGCGGTAATGGGCAAGGCATTAAACACAATACAGTGAATAACAACCCCGTTATACTCACAGCAAGAACTCCAAGGTGAGCAATGGATTGGGCTGGAAGAAACTGCCAATTGCTCCTGAGGCGCACAAGGCGTCTCACTCTCACCAGAGATGCTGAACTTTATAGAAATCATGACCTATATGTCCCAGGCCATAAAACTTATTTTCCTGCATTATCCCCTTATAAACATCCTGGTAATACAAGAAACCCACTGTCTACAAAGGTAAGAGAAAACATGGATAAACATGCTCCTCCCAACCCAGTCATATAATAGTCACAACACTTTGATGTGATAGTATAAGCAAATTAAGATAAAGCTATTAAGTAAATGTACACACTTAGAAGGTACAAGTACTAGCTGTTACATTCTCATGGCATGATGAAGTGCACACATTGGTCAACATATATACACCAAATAGTGCACAGGATTGTTAATAAATTTAAGTAATGTTGCACTCCTCCCCCTCCCACCAAACACTTTTATTGTTGAAGACAAGACTGTTGGATTAATTTAAAAGTTCAATGGCCTAACACAGCAGATGCCCCACAAGGACACATTGAACTGAAAATCCTGAAAGCCACCTTTTGACTATTTTACACCATATCTAAAAATGATTTCCTCCTCAGTGATATAACTTGTCCTCATGTCCGTAATAGTCAATTTGTGTCTAGATTGTGCTTTAATCACATATTTGCGTCTCTAAAATACCGCCACAGAGTCTACAAATTACACAACAAAAAATAATTTCTCAGATCACAGGCTAGTTGCGGTGTCCTTTTCATCATCCCAAGAACACATACATGCGCTCAGTTGGAGTAATATCCATCTAGAGGCAATATAACTCCCCAAAATTAATATATGGATTGGAATGATTCTTGGACACAGGTTTTTCAATTCCTTTTTTGTGCAAATCTATTACCCACTTGGTCAAACTAAAACAAAACACCGCAAAATAAGCTTGAACATTGCATTTGAATACCTCATGCAGTCTCAGCTTTCATCAAGTGAACCTTGGTATAAGTGGACCACCTTGAATGGAATAGACCCATGGAAGTATACAGCTCTTCATGGGGTCGCAAGTTAGCAGAGGTATCTGACCTCCTTAACATACTGGGAAGAGAAACCAACACTGATTTTGTGCTAATAAAAAGCCAAAAAGATCACAGTAGACAAAACCTGTTCAACATATATATTTCACATGATTTATATCAGAAACCAAAAGTGGCATGTACACATAAAGAGAAAATGATACCATTGCAGAAAAACTGGAAAAGGTAGCAACTGTAGTACACAGGTAATGCACTGAACTATACAAAATAGTCCAGTTAAGCCTGAATAAAGCTCAAAATTTTTTCAAAAGTGCGCACAAATGCACTTCAAGCAACAATAATTTATTAATTAGATTAATTAATTATATGTGACATACCTGAAAGGATGTACGCAGAGCACCTCATAGGAATGAAGGCCCTGATATGATTCCATATAAATTTTACATTAAAGATCTACAATATTGCGCCTATACTTTTAGCCTCCATGAACAAATACTTCATGATAACATTCCTCCTCCCTAGAGGTCAAGATGTTTTTGTGTTAAATATATTATCAGGGTGATAGGGTGGACTCAGTTGACTTAAACCCTATATCTCTTAAGATTTTGATACCAAAAAATCACCATGATAATGGCTAAATGCCTAAGGGAAATTACATCTGAAATGATTTTCACATCAAAATATGGATCTTGTAATTCTGGGGGAGCACCCCCTCTGCTTGGACCACGTTGCGTTCCCATTCCCCACAAAAAAGGTCCAAGGAGGGCATCTGTCCCCCCCATCACACAGGGCGATCTCGCCCATGTGGAGATGAGTGATGGGTAACAGCCCTCGCTTTAAACATGCTGCCACCTGTCCCCACATATACTTCTGCCAAATTAGTATGGCAAATTGAGAAAATTTGCGCCAAGATATTAAAAGT
Organism: Massospora cicadina; assembly: GCA_022478985.1. Classification (NCBI taxonomy): domain Eukaryota; kingdom Fungi; phylum Entomophthoromycota; class Entomophthoromycetes; order Entomophthorales; family Entomophthoraceae; genus Massospora; species Massospora cicadina. The sequence goes on from JAKSZP010013460.1 coordinate 55,717, forward strand.
TGGCACCCCCATGGGGTAAAAGGTCCTCATAAAGTTGATGGCAATGAGCCCTCAATAAAAAGGTCCAAGAGCCAAAAAACCTCAGCAACAAAGCCTGATGGGCATGAACTTTATACAAAAATTCACCTAGTGTCAAATCCCTGGCAAAACTCGCCAATGGCTTTGGCTTGTTGAGAAATGTTGTCACTGGTTAAAAACCTTCCCCAAAGATATTGGGAACAAATCCCAACAAGCATGTACCATATACAAAGAATGCACCTCATGTCAAATTGTTGGTGAAACTCACTGATGGTATTGGGTTATTGTTAAAAGTTTCCGCCACCTTGGAACCTTCCACTCAAATATTAAGATCTCCGTTCAATAAATCCCACTTGGCTGAACGGATGCCAAAGTGGCCAGGTGTGGGCAATTTGAGAACCCCAAACCCATTTTCAACCTCTTGGGACCGCCCCTATGTGGGGTGCCCTTGGGAGGTTCCCATGGCCCATTGGGTGAGACGCCGTCATGCTAACTGTCAAAAAACATGGTAAAACCACAGTCAGGCGTCCAAGGTCGAACTGACAGCAATTTGGACCACTTCCAACTCTTTCAAAGTTGGTTCAAATTAAGTTCATCTTTCTTCCCCCCTTTCTCAAAGTTTGCTAGGTTAGATCAAATCTTGAGGGCCCCAATCCCGTGATTTTCTAAGCTATTCCCAAATCAATTATCTATTTAAGAAGTAGTAACACACTGAGGAATTTGATGGTCAATTTTCATAATTTACTATTCATTTAAACTCTTCTTGAGCTCTCACTATTTCGATAGATTTCAATTTTTCCTTGCCAAAATCCCTATAGCATTAACAACGTGGCCCCTCAAGCCTTATATTGGCTGGGAAATCCCAGTCATGATAGTAACTATAGTTCCTACCGCAGTCAATTGGGTTTATCATGTAAAGATAGTTTTTGGAACTCAACACAATTATCAAGGCCATCCATCAGCTGGTTATCGGTATCCTGTGGGCTCAACTATCCTCACTCCAGACGAGGATCCACCCACCTTACCACTTTTTTGTACCCAGTTCTCCTATGGAGAGCCCAAGCTGCCTGATCTGATTGTGCAACTCCCCGCACCAAGGGCCACCAGGTCTGGAGTCTCAACAGCCTGGTTCCTTGCTGGGTTTCTTTTTACGCTTGTGGCCTACCAAAATTAAATCGTTACACATCTCCCTGCATAAGTCAAGAAGTTTGAGCGGCAATGCCTCAGGCATTCTGGCTTGACTTTGGGTGCTTTTGCATCCCAACTGGCAGGCCAGTCTAAACATTATCTGCTGTCTCCCTGAAAGACTTATAACCAAAAGATCCATATGGAATAACATACATACAGTATTCAATGTCTTACAGTCACTAGCTACTGGTGCACTTGTTTTCTAGATCAGCAAAAGGCTTATTAATGTTTCAATTGAGAGTATCTCAGGAATTCTTACAGAAGTTTAACCTACTAATTAGATTTAACAATTGTGTCATGCTACTAAAAGAGTCAGCCAAGATGGCTCTCTGTGGATAAGGCTTCCTCATTGATATAATATACCTACAAAGAGGTCTTAGACAAAGTGACCCTTTTAAATCTATACTATAAATCCTTAGTATTGTTCTACTACAAGCAACAGCCGATTGTCTTTCTGTTATTTGTGTATATGGTCAAGCAACAGTCAAGGAAATGGTATTTGCAGATGATTGTGTGGTTGAAATATCCAACAACAAAGATTCACACATATTAGAACACTTATTATAACTTTCCTAACATTGAGCAATGCAGCGCTCAGCATACATATGACTGAGAATCATTCTACTTGGTAATTATCAGATACACTGACCACCTTACTCTTTTAGACAACAAGAGAATTAAAATTAAACATATCATATTTTCCTACAAAAATGATGAACACATATAACTCCCTTCACTTTACCATTCAATTTCATACCTGCCATGAGACCTATACGCCATCTGTGTGTAGGTCTAGATCAGTAAGTATGGCAACAACCTAATAATAAGCCGCATACTGTACAAATTGACTAAGCACACTGCTTTCCTTAAAGGGCAACATACAAATCTAACAGGTCGGGTAATAAAACCCAAATCATTTATCCTGTCAATCATATGGTTTGCAGAAAACGCTATACATTCTCACTGTCATTTAATGCATCATTATATGATCTCCTTCACAGATGGTTATGGTCAGGCCAACAAGCCCATGTGAGACTATTAGCTCAGTATGACCCACAACATAGCGCTGGCATGGGACTAACCAACTAATTGAGACATATTTATGAATACTGAGCTCATGGATAGCTCAAGTGACATAACCTGAATTTCCAACACAACATTAGGCCCAGCTGCTAAGTCTAATTTTTCACATGCAGTCAGACTTAGAAACATTAAGCATCTTAATAACTTTTTAAGGTATCTACCATCCCAACCCTTTTCTACAGGACCAAATGGTACAACTACACTTTTAAAGGTTGCTCCTGACAGTGCGAAGAGAGAAATTGAAGATTCACATATGTGTAAAACTAATTAGAGGGGACGCCCAACAGTAACTTACATAAAGAAGTCCATGAACAAGTTGTTGTATACACCATAGTGCATCACCTTCCAAGCACTATGGCCTGCATAGACTATCTTGACATGCTGGACATACCATACACCTTAGCCACAATGAAATAGATTTAAAACAAACACCACCTACTACTAAATCCTTGCATTTGCACTCGTGTAGGGCTATGCATGTGGAGGATATATTGCATGACTGAATGATCCAATGCCCCTTAATCTGCTTGTGCTGTATGTTGGCAAGTGAGAACTTTAAAGCAAAGTATTGAACACTGCCCGCCTTTAAGCCTATCTGAATTGAAGTAATATATTGTTAAAATCGGGGCTACTATCCCCAAATGTTAAGAACTGGATTGACAATAGTTTCCAGAAGTCAACTTCACAGGTTTGGTATGTGAACAATCCACGTTGCTTGATATATATAAGCAATAATAGTATGACGCCTATTATCCACAGCTAAAAATTTTTCTCTCTCGTTGCAATCACTTTTGCAACTTATTCAATTCAAGTCTGATTCTAGTTTGATAATCTCACAGAGGAGATTAGTCTGCGCCCATGTCAGGGAGCAGTTGGGCAAGTAAGGTAAGAGGAGCAGGTGGTAGGCCCGCGTCTGCAAACATATGAAAACGCCACGGAGAAACCAGCAAAATAGAAAAAAAAATTTAAAAAACTGGAGGTCACTATTTCCCCAGAAATCCTCACTTGGCAAGCGCGATGCAACCAGTACATCAACACGCCACACTCCCAACCACTCTCATCAGTGGAATACAGAGTCTGTGTGTTTCTGGGCATCCAACAAACAGCTCTAAGGGAAAAATTTTATGGGGATGTGCACACTTTTTTCCTGGCCGCGGTGTACGTTGCACCTTACTCCATGTCATGTGGTTGGCTGGACCTCAGTTTTGAAAACAAGGAGGCAGCAGACAAAGCTGCTGCGGTGTGTGTAGTGATTGACCTCCCCAAAGAGCAATGGGTCGTCAAAACCAAACGCACCAGATGGACAAAATCCAACCAAATTTTCCTCACATTTGACTTTTTGCCTACTACAGTAAAACGTGCCATTTTATAGCAACACCTGAAAGATGGTCTCACTGTTTATGGCGAAATACAATCTTTCAAGATGCAATGCTTTACACTGATGCCACACCTGTGCACCAGCAAAGCCATCGCAGTTCTGACCCCAACTGAGGAGATTGCGAAGGACCTAACCCAGATCCCGCACTCCACATATATCAATATTGAAGGGCATACCACCCACTCTTTCCGGGTAACCATAGACTGCACGCCCCCCATCTGCACCCACTATGATGCATTTGGCCATAAGGCACATGCATTCCCCACCAAGGAGGGTATCACATTCCAAGAGCACCCCTCAGCGGCCATGGCCAGCGGAGAGGCGCACTATGAACCAACCACAAGCATCAAAGAGGCTTTCCCATGGGGAGCACAAGGCTGCTACCTACTGGTAAAACTAATTTCCTAGCAAGAGTGGAAGAAGGCCAAGCAGGCCCACAGGGCCACGGCCAAGGAAGCGGCCAAAGTCACCACCGCTATCCCACACTCCCAACACCAGGAGGACATTGAAACCTTCGTGGTGGAAGCAACTCAGGAATCCATCAACCAATCAGATTGGGAAGCCCATGTCAATTGGGTCACCCAATCTGAGGATCCAATGGGCAACTTGATTTCACCCAATCTTTGCAACCAAGCTCCGGTCAAAACTGACTTGGTTTCCAACCTAACTGAAAAAAAATTTTCAACCTGCTTGATGGTGCACTGAACTCATCTGCACCGCAAAAAATTTGTTCAACGTCAGGGAAACAAAAAACGAAGGCAAAAGCCAACGCAAATCTTTCTGCTAAGATCAACAAAACTACTGATAGCATTGCTGCAAACACCTGTGCTGCCATGAAGGCCCAAGGGGATCTAGAGGAGGCTAGTGGGCCCAGGTGCCCACCCCCTCGCACCTAAGGTGTGATGGGGGAAACCTTCACTTGAGGGACGTTGAATATCGCCAGACTCAAGGCCTCACCATCCTAGGCTAGGAAACTGAGCTTTTTACAAAAAAATTTACCCGTGGATATCCTGGCCATCCAGGAGTCCCACTGCCTGCAAGGTTCCGAGGATGCTTGGAAAACCATGCTCCTCCCATCCCTATCCTTTTGGTCAGATCAATGTGGGGTGCTAGTTCAGAAAAACAATTTTTTCAAATTTTTATTGTTGGAATCCTTCCTCAATGGCCAAGTCCTCATTGTCACTTTCTCGTGGGCTGACGTGGCACATGCTATCATCAACATATACGCCCCAACCTGTGCATGAGAACGTCAGGAATTTTTCTCATCAGTCAAATCCCTCCTGCTACCCCCAGACCCTTTCATAGTCAGCAATATGAACTGTTGGCTAAACACACCAACGGAACGTTGGCCTTCTTCCTCACACACTCCCCAGGGTCATGTAGAACTTCGCGTTCTAAAGGCCACCCTTGGGTTAATGGATGCACTGCTGCAGCAAGCCCCGCTGCTCGAAAACATGATGCAACCCCACGTCCACAACGGCCAATTAAGGTCCATGACCCGCATAGACCTTATCCTTACGCCGGCGAAATTCCAACCCCACATTTCCCACTTTAAAACAACAAAAATTGAATTCTCTGACCACTGGCTGGTCTTTAACCTACCACCTACCTGTCACAGTAGCTAAGGCCCCACATTGGTGCAAACTCCGCCCTCCCAAACTTGCGTTGCCAGGATTTTCCACTTGGGTGGAAACAGCAACTTTGGCAAAAGAGTTTGTTACACCATTTTGCGCGGACCCCATCTCCACATGGGCAGCCTTCAAAAAGGATACCATCCGCCACTCTCGCCACCTCTCCTCCCAATGCTCATGAGCCACATCAACCGTCATCTCGCATGCTCTGGCAGAGTTGGCACACCTGGAGTTCAACATCCCAGCCACAGGTTACAGCCCTGCATGGGGTCAGAAGTGGGCGGAGGCAGTCTCTCACCTCAACGCGCTCGAAAGGCAACACAAACATTGGGTTTGTGTTCAGTACAGGGCCAAACGCATTACAGAGGGTGACAAGTGCACCGCATATTTTTTTAAAAAAAATTTGCACCATGCCAGAGCATGGCCTGCACACAGGTGTGAAGATCGGATGATTCCATTGCGGATACGCCAGCCAAAGTGGCAATTGAAACACAAAAGTATTACTCCAAGTTATACCAATCTGATCCCATTCAGCCAGCTGAAGTGGCAGAATTTATTGACTGAACCCACATCTGCACCGTTTCTCAATACTTGGAAATAATGAATTTGATTACTCCAAATGAATTATGGACAGCCATCCGCAGTGCACCAAACCAGAAATGCCAGGCCCAGATGGCATTCCATATGAATTCTATAAAAAGTACTTCAAATATATATCCCAATACTGCTTGCCTCACTTAACCAGAGTCTTCTAGAAATGCGCCTCCTACCAGGAGAACAAGAGGCCTTCACCGTCACACTCTTTAAGAAAGAAGACAAGCTAGACTTAGCCAACTGGCGCCCCATTTCTTTAACTAACACGGATACAAAAACTTTAACAAAAATCATGGCTAACCATTTAGGGATTGTAGCATCTGCCACCATCTCACCAGAAAAATTCGGTTTCATACCCAGAAGGTCGATTTGGGACAACGTGCACTCTGTGGCTAACGCATGCCAGTCCACAGCCTCTGGGGCACTTGTATTGGACCAACAGAAGGCCTATGATAGAGTGAACTGGGAATACCTCAGGGCTTGCCTCCATCAATTTCGCTTACCCCCTCGCTTCATCAATTGGGTGATGCTGCTCACGGAATATGCAACAATGGCAGTACGTGGCTCTGGCTTCCTAATGGAAGTAGTCCGCCCTCAAAGGGGATTGCAACAAGGGGACCCCCTTAGCCCACTCTTATACAACTTCAGCCTTGACCCACTACTTTGAAACGTGAATGCCCAACTCACTGGGGTCCATGTGCCAGGCCAAGCCCCAGTCAAGATGATGGCGTTTGATTATGACTGTGTGGTTGGGGTGTCCAATAATAAAGATGCACGCGCACTTGATGCTCTCATCCAGGACTATTCCTGGGTAAGTAACGCTTCACTGAACACTTCCAAAACTGAAATCATCCTCCTTGGTCGGTATCAAACCTGCTGGGCCCCAGCAGCCAGTGCCCAGCCCGGCCCATCTGCTCGCACATGTGCTCGCCCTACCAGCTCACCCCACACCGCCCCACTGGTGCTCCCCTTCGTGCCACGCCCTACCATAGGGCCAGTCCGCCATCTGGGTGTGTGGGTGGAGGCAGGCGGGTATGCATCAGCAGTAATGGAGAGTCATATTCTAGACAACGTTACAAAGCGCATCGCCTCCCTCAGAGCCCATCCTACTTCCCTTACTGGCAGGGTTGTTTTAGCCAACTCTATGCTCCTCTCCAAAGTCTGGTTTGGAGCCCACGCCATCCCCTTCTCCCCAAGCTTTTTCAAATCCTTGTATGCCCTGCTGCAAGGATGGCTTTGGTCAAGCTGCCCACCACCAGTACGGCTAAAGGTCATGTTTGGCCCTCATCATCATGGTGGCATGGGCCTGCTTGACTTCAAAGCCCATGCTGCCAAGATCCTGGGCACCTGGATTGCGGCCATCACTGCCTCTACGCTCCCCTCCCAACACTGGTCCCGCGCGGCGTGCTCCAACTTCTCCCACGCCTTGGACCTCAACAATCCATCGAACCCTCACTCCCTGATGAAATACCTGGCTTCACACCCATTGGCCACAGGTCCTCACGGTACTAAAACCCACTACAAATGAATCCTCCTCTCCATGCGGAGTGCTGAGTGGAGAATTCGTATCAGCGGACACACAGCCCAGAGAGGCCACCCCTCTCCTCAGTTCACACAAGAGGTACAGGGGCTACCCATCCAAGATGGCGTGATCCCACACGGCCCCATGTCCTATCCAGGGTGGACTACCTGGACATGATGGACATCCCTTACTCCATTGAGACCCAAAAAACTATATGGAAAAATGCACACCATCCTCTGTTGCAGCCTCAAGTCCGTTCCCATGTGTGGCGCTGCCTGAGGTGGGTGTACCATAGAGCTGAGCGCTCTAACGCTTTACACTCATCCTGCGTCATGTGTGGCCAGTATGGAACGCTGTTCCACCGCCTGGAGAAGTGTCCTACCTCTAAAGTGATATGGCGCGAAGTTCAATGTCTGCTGGGCCAGGATCAAACACATCCCTTCAGTCTGTCAAGAGATATGTTTGCTTTAACAATGGCCTCCCCCCTTCCACCCTCCCTCCATGCTCTGGTAGTTGCAATTGCCATGTGGACTATCCACCAGATTGTCTTGGATGCCATCGCAGGCTCCACCCCCACCCTCCCAGAAGCTGTCCACAGATTCCAGTCTCATTTGGTGGACCACTTTCAGGTGTGGATGTTTGGATACCTCCCACTGCGTCGCCGACAGCTGGTCTCCTCCTGGTTCCCAGTTTGGTTCATCAAATTAGAACCTTTCCTCCACACGTGTTCAATTGTGGCTACGGCCCCTTCACACGTTCCCTCCCCCTCTCCATAAGTGGCGTTCCCGCTGGCAACAAGCGATAGCATCGCTTCTCCGGGGTGCCTTCCCGGTACTAAGTTTTGTCTCTTTTGGGTCAAATTTGGAAGTGTCTGTCCCATGTTTGGCCTTCCTCACAATAAAATTCTATTATCCGTAGCTGAATAGTTAAACCTGAGGTGGTCCAACGCTAAACTTGGAATAATCCATGATATAATGATTTGACACTTAAACACTTTTTCCTTATTCTATCTGAACTTAATCCGCTCTCAGATTCAGAGGTTCTAACTTAGTTCTCGTCATGCTGAGTCAGTAGAGATCCACATCAAAGGTCTGCTTCTTTTTTAAGAATATCTAATCCTTACTCTTTATACACACAAAAGAGTCCACAATTACCTTAATACAACAAGAATCAACTAAAGATGAATAGAACGTAGTACTACTATGAGAATTTTGAATTTTTTATTAATATGAAATGCTAGGGTATTATATAGAGCGAATTTGGCACCAAACTCCTCAGTTGGCACCTCAGACATGTAACATCAGCTGTTGCCGTTGAATTTCCCTATAATGTCTCAACTGGCACTGGGCTTCTTCATAAGGTTATGGATTTCTCCGTTGGACATCTCAGAGACCTAAAAATGGAAAGAGCCAGAAAATGTGTCCCTGACATTCCCGCGCAATCACAGTGAACCAACCACATTTGTTTAGTGACTGTAAGTCTGAAGAGCGTCCCCTTTGCCTATACTGGGCGGTATTCCCATTTCCTATGAAAAAGGGTCTGAAAAGAGCAGTGGTACCTCTTGTCTTATAGGGCAATCTCACCCTTTTTGTAGATGAGCGATGGGTAACTGCTATCCCCTTTAAAATTCTACCACCAATCTCTGCATTTGACTCTGCCAAATTAGTAAGGCGAATTGAGAAAACTTTTGCCAAAAAATTGGAAGCTGCCAACTCCACAGTTAAAATTATCTTATGAAGTTGATGGCACTGAGCCTAAATATCAAGGTCCAAAAGTCTTAAACCTTTGACAACAAATCCCAAAGGGCACACACATTCAGTAAATGAGAAACCAAGTGTCAAATTCTCAAAAATTCTCGCTAATGGCATCAGGCCATTGTGAAATGTTGTTACCAATTTGAAACTCCACTAAAAACATTGGGGACAAAGCCTAACGGGCATGTACCTCTTAATAAAAATGTGTCCAGTGATAAATCCTTGGTTAAACTCACTAATGGCATCAGGTCATTGGCAAATGTTGTTACCAATCTGGAGCTCCCCTCAAAATCATTGGGGACAAAGCCCAATGGGCATGTACCTCCATTGTCAATTGTTGCCACCAGCCCAGAAACCTCCCCTTTAAAATTAGGATTGTTGATTGTTACACCTCTCTTGGCTGAAAGGACTCCAAAGTGACCGGGTGCAGGCAGGTTGGTTATCCCAAACAGTTTCCAACCTCTTAGGACCGTCCCTATGTGGGGTGGCCTTGGGAGGTTCCAGTCACCCATCAAGCAAGACGCTGTCACGCTAACCGTTGGAAATGCAGTGAAACTGCAATTTGGTCATCTGAGGTCAAACCTACAGCGACTCAGCCTGCCATTGATAATTTTAAAGTCAGTTCAAAATAAAATCGTTTTCCCCAATTGAAGTTTGCCAGGTTAGGAGAATCCTTAAGAGCCCCAATCCTGAGTGCTACTAATCTATTCCCCAAATCAATTGTCTATTTAAACAGTTGTAAAACACTGAGAAAATTGATGGTTGATTTCCTAATTTTTTCATAAAATCCTGTTTTCCAAAATCCTTATTTTTTATGACAAAATTCAAAAACTCTATCACAATCCCAATTTTATCAGCTCCCAAACTTTGGGCCAGGGACCATGATAGCCTGATTAATAGCCAGGTTTTATTCACATTCATGACCCATGGCCACTTGTTGGTAAAGTCTTTTCCCAATAAACTAAACGTCATTCACGAAGAGGTGACTCTGGCATTTGGGCTTGCCATTTGGGTGTTTCAGTACTCAGACTGGTAGGTCAGTCTAAACTTACTTTGCTGTGACCATGACAGAGACTTGCTTAGGTAATGGGACTCTTTATACATTATAGAAGATCGTGAACCAACTGATTGATTTGCTATTTTCAAGTGGCATCACTCACCTCACAACTGCTGATTGAATTCCCAATCGGTTGATGATAAAACCTGACTGATTCCAATTGGTACACCTGATAGTTAACCTGTGATCAATATCGGATGACCCAATTTTGTTGGTAACTCTTCCTAATGAGATCTTTAGCATTCACATGGATCAATCCCCAATGGATCCAACCCCAACGAATTAATCAAAATCCTTGGAAATTATTAGCCAAAATTAAGATCAACCACTATCTTATTCATTTGCTAGTGTGACTTGTCCCCTAGGATCCAGAAGGTAACCTAGGAAGCTGGAAAGGTGGGCAAAAATCCCAAAACATCCCCCCTCTTGCCTAGATTTCCAGTGAGAATAGCATTGGGACAAGAATGCCTTATACCAGGTCAAATACTTCTTAGTTTCCAGTGGAGCACATCCAATCTGCACTCAACGCTGCTCAGGACAACATTTGTCATGTGGTTCTCTTCCTTTTCTTACTTTCTATTGCCTCCTTAGAGCGAAGTTCTCACAACCCACTGTCATGCCGGTCTAATCAATTTTACTCATGACAATTCTTGTCCCAGAAAGCCAGTTTCCCCCTGGTCAGTGCATATGACCTGTTGTTATATTTAGGATCTTGGTTTAGCGTCCTTAATTTGCTGATTTCCCTCCTCATCCTTAATAGGAGGTCACTACCTTTGATGTCTTTATTGTAAAAATTTATAATGATTTAAATATACTTGCTTTTGTTACTTTTCCTCTTAGTAACTTTTTTGCTCATATCATTCTTGCACTTTTTCTTTTTTTTTTTATAATAAATTAAGAAATTAATTGGGCCAAAATTATAATAAATCAGAGCTTAATATACACCAAATTGAATAATGTTGATCATTATAAAAAGTCTGACACCCCCTCTCATCCAGCACATATGTCAAATTCTAATTCTCAGTATCAGCAATATCTTAACAATCTTTCTGCTGAAAATGCTCATCTCTTCCAACTGATGAGTCGTTCTGCTTGGTGAAATCTCTTCTATGGTCCCCCTAGGACCCATACTCCAAGTCAAGCACATTTAGGTAGTCCTTACGCTGAACTAACAGAAAAAAAAAAAAAAAAAAAAAAAAAAAAAAAAAAAAAAAAAAAAAAAAAAAAAAAAAAAAAAAAAAAAAAAAAAAAAAAAAAAAAAAATTTTTTTTTTTTTTTTTTTTTTTTGATAAAATCCTAATGAAACCAGATCAGCGACCATCTTGAACGAATCATGACTAATTCTTTCTCTTCCATTGGTTCCTAAATTATACTTTGATCTTCTCCTATACTTGGCTCCATTAGCAGATAATCTTATTATAATCATTGAGCCTCCTGAAGCAATGCCATCAAATATCAGTCAGTTGTTTCATGCTTGATCCAACTTTCTTCCTGAGTTCTTTTTTTGACTCGGGCAGTATTATAAAACAGCTGTTCTTTCTACCAAACTAGTTATCAAAATCGTGAAAATTTTTAGATCCCCTATGCATAATAAGGAACCAAGTAACCAAAGCTCACCATAAGGCTCTGAACAACTACAATCTCACAAGCATCTTAGATCAAGATGTTGCATCCTAAGCTCTTTGTTTTGTGGGCCAAGTTCTTCAAAGTTGGACCACAAAGCTTTCAGCCTCCCTTTAAATTCCATCATTCATTCTGCTTTTAGATCCAAGAAGCTCATAGTCGTTGCCTTCAGAACGCCGTTCACTCCTTGCATGACTATCTTGTCTCTGGCGCTTTGCATAGATACCTCCCTCTCATGGCTCTGATTGGGGCATAATTCAGCAACCTCTGCATAGTATCCCTTGCTCTATGGTGGCCCATATGTCCAATGTTCTTGATGAAGCCCATTGGCAAGCATTCAAGACTAATCTTCCAGATCCGGTGCCATATCAGAACTATTTGGGGCTATTCACTGATTGCTTTTTTTATATTGTTTCCCTTCCCGATTTAGAGTATTGCGTTTGGCCAGTACTGACATTTCAATTTCTCTTCACCCAGTCGCGTTCTCTCAAGGCTCAGCTTCTGCTCAAAGAACTTGGCTTCAGGTGGATTTAGTTCTTTACTACCGTTTGCTCTCAAATAGATTTTGATGGCTTGTACACTCCTACTATCATACATCCTCCCTCCCCAAGAGGCGACATAGGCGAAATCATCCCCAAATCAAGGATAGCCAATAAAAAACTATAAAAATATTTGACTTTATGGCTTTTTCATCTTCTTTTTTATATAAATCATCAATTTTTATTGCATTTTTCCTATTTTTATATGGGACATGACCTTTACTCAGCTCAACGGTCAATCTTTTTACTTTTTATTCCCCCAAACTGGCTCCTAGGTATACTATGATCTACCAGTTTTCATGGTTCAGAGGTCTTATTCTTTAAGACTTAACCATTTATTTTGGTTCAGCAGTCCTTTATTAGGATTTGACCAAAAACTGTCAGGACATAACCATCTCAATGGTTCAGCGGTCCTTCAGGAATACTCTTATTATTTCTTTTCCTGGATCTACTGCTTTAAATACTTAGCATTGAACAAGTTAATGATTCTTCCATCCACAGGGTTCTTGATGGAATATGCATCCATTGCCGTCTTTGAAATAAACTTGAATGGACTCAACCACAGAGCATCTAATTAATTTTTCATCCAAAGCCATGCATGTCACAATAGACTACTCTATCGCCTCCATGGTATTTGGATAATGCCATTCAGTTCTTATTGTCCGTCATCTTGGCCTTTATTTTATCTTCAATGTTATATCAATGCTTCCAACTGCATTTTGATCAGGATTTTCAAAAGTCAAATCAAGTACTGCTCAGCACACATCTCCGATATTGGTTCAACAAACAAATATATAATCAGTGGTAACATGGCCTTCCTTCCATAAAGCAAATTGAATGGCGTTTACCCGTTGCCATATGGTGACAAATGTTGTATGCAAATGTCACTGAACTTAGTTAAGTTCCCCAGGTGGAAGTTTTTCCAGCGACCAGATTCCCCAGTGTTGTGGCCAGCATTCCATTCACTCGTTCTACCAGTCCGTTTGACTCTGGCCAGTAAGTTACTTACATGACTCCTTAGATCCCCATTATTTTGTTTAACCTCAGGATCACGTGGGACATGAAATTCGTTATATTGTCACTCAACAAGACTTGCGGTCATTCATAGCAATAATCAACTTGATCCAGGAAAACTGGGCAGTATTGTTGCGTCTACTTTTGCTAGAGCCTTCATCTTGACCCATCTAGTTAGATGGTCAATTGCAACTATAATGTATTTGACCCCCCTGTGCTCATAGTCAGTGGTCCCATCACATCAATGGACACCATATGCCAGGCAAATCCAGGGAGGACTAGTCAATATCTGGTTGTGTTCTTATGTGGTTTGTGCAACTGGTACTCCACAAAGCAAGCCAGATAGTTGGTCACATCATAATTTATAGACTTTCAGTAATAATACTGGCAAATGTGGCCAGTTGTCATTCACAGGAATCCATGCCTGATAACCTTATGAGAAGCTTGAACTATAGCTGCTCGTTCAAATGGTTTTGGGAATAACAGTCGTTTTCCATTGATCATCTTGAATACTTGTCCATCCTTAGTCTCAGTGTTTTCCATCACTTTTAAAAGAGCACCTTGTATCTCTCAGGGCTTATTTCCAATTTCTCCATCAACCATTCTTTGAAACAGCTCATCAGCATGTTGGTATACCACTTTATTATTGGTAACCCTTATAAACTGTCTGCAGATTGATGAGAAACTCCCACTTGATGCACTATATCAAAGATGCTTGCTTGAAGCTTCAGTGCCCATTGAGCCAGATGTCCTTTCAGTTCTTTAAGGTTGTTTATTCAATGTAGTGAGGAGTGGTCTGTTACCACTTTAAAGTAAGTACCATGAATATACACCCAAACTGCTTACAGGCGTATTATACCGCAAGGCATTCATGCTCATTAATGGTGTAATTCCGTTCTGCTGTTGACAACGTCTGGTTCATGTAAGCAACTTGATGCTCATCCCCAAGTTCATCTACTTGACTCAGGATGGCGCCTATCGCCGTTAAAAAACCATAGGTCTGTACTATAAACTCTAATTAAAATTTGGATAATCAAAATTGGTGAAATGTATCAGATACCGACGTAACTCATCAAAAAATCCTGGGCCTCTATATTCCATATGAATTCTTTCTACGGATCCTTCAGCAAATGAAACTGAGGCTCAGCAATTCTTGAAAAATCCCATATAAATCTTTGGTAATATCCAACCATTCCAAGATACACTTGGATACCTTGAACACTTCTTGGGATGGCCATCCGCTCTATGGCTTCAATTTTCTGGATTTGCAGCTGCAATCCACTGGAGTTGATGAAGAACTCCATATATTCCAATTCTTTCTTGAAGTGGCACTTCCTTGGCTTAATCTTCAAGTTAGCCACGGACTGTCTATTTAAGACTTATTCCAATTGGTGCAAATGGTCAGTAAATGTCCTAATGAACACATTTATATCATCCAGATACACCAGGATGCATGACAACTTCAAGTCATTCAATATGGCGTCCATGGTCCTTTGGAACGTCGCAGGCGCATTGCAAAGACCTTGGGGCATCTTTTTCAGTTGGTATAGCCACTGCATTGTGATGATAGTGCACTTCTCCTGGTCTTCCATTGGCAAATTGATATGCCAGTATCCTGATATTAGATCCATTGCAGAGAAATGCTTCGCTTTTCCCAATTGATCTAGAGCATCATTGATTCGTGGTAGTGGATATGAATCCTTTTTTGTTATTTTGTTCAGCCTTTTATAGTCAATCACCACCCAATTAGAGCTGTCCTTTTTCTTCACTATCAGAATAAACTCGCCCAGGGGCTTGAAAACGGGCTTAGAAGCTCATGCTCCACTAGTTTGCTGATTTTCTCTTCCATGACTGTTTCAGAGGCCTTTGACCATCGGATCAGTCTCACCTGTATTGGTAAACTTTCCCCAGTGAAAACTTTATGTATTATGTTCTTTGCGCATCCTAAGTCGTGATCATCCTGGGCAAAGATTTCATAACATTTTTAAATAGTTTGAGTACCTCCTCTTGCTTTGTTTCCATCAGATTAGCATGTTTCTCTTGGTCGACCAATAAATTAATACTCTCAGTAACCCATGCCAGAAATCCTATCTTGGCGAGAGTCCCAAAATCATAGAATTTCCATAATTCTGCTGTCAGTATCAGATGGACAGATGTTATGATCTGATTTTTCTTAATTTTTATTGGTTTTCCACTCAAATTTGCCAGGAGAACTCAGATTTCCCCATAGCCTGGCATCACTATCCTAGGAGCCACCCATGTCTCTATTATAAATTTCTTCCATGGGCTGCTGACCTCTCCATACAACAGCTTGGGTATCTCCAACGTCAATCCTTTATCAACTATTTTCTGCAATCCTGGCGGTATGGTCCTCAAATTCTTGAATTGTAGCAGAATTTCACAATTTTTCAGGATTTCCTTTGAATTTCCCTTCACTTTTGTCCAATTAATTGGTAGTGAATTAGAATAATGACATTGTTGTAAATCAGATTGATGAAGTTGTTCCTCCTGGTAAGTGAAGCTAACCCATCTCTCTGATAAGCTAGAGGCAACTTTTGACCCTATATGGTCAATATATTATCTTTGGAACTAAATTTAACTCCATATTTCCTTAGTAACTCAGTACCAATTAAAATATCATAGTTCTGGTTAGCCAAAACTATAGCTGTAGAGGAAACCACCGGGGATCCAAATTGGTGTGGTAATGTGCTATATGCTCCACAGGAGTGGTCATATGTATCCCAGCGGTTCAATATTCCTTCTTATGTTCCAAATTAGGCGAGATTCTCATTTTTTCACCATCTTGATTAACAATATTGATCAGCGCTCCACTGTCAATAATTGCCACACCCGTACTTAATTGACCATTATATCAATATGTGTACACTCAGAGTATGCAAAATGTTATATACCAAATGTATAGCGGTGTTATTTGACAATTTGAGGGTGTGAATTATTTGCGCTGACAGATCAGGAAATAATTCCTTAATCGCGCTTAGGAGTATTAATGATTCTCCACATCTAATTTTGAACTTGTCCAGATCATCCAAATTCTCAGTGGATCAAATCTTGTCCATAGTTTTCATGCATGTGGGCAAGTGACATCTTTGATTACTTTGGGGTCGATCCCTTTTGCTCTGGCTCTAGTTACCACATTGACGTCTAAGTTGACCACTTGGTAAAGCTGGTCCTGTGCGTCATCATCAACGAACAGATCAATAATGTAAATTTCTTCAAAAAATATTGGGAGGAACGGTTATAAACGCAGCTCTAGACTGTTCCCCATCTAGGCCGTGGGCCCCTTTCCCAACTCTTATGTGGGTTTGGCCTCCTTTTCCTGGACCAAATTGATCTGCTCCTTAGGCTTCTTGCTAAAGCATTGAGCCGCAAAGTGGCCCTTCCCTCCACACTGATGACAGCGTTTTTTACTCTTATCTGTCCGCTTGAACTCCTCAGGCTTGTTTCCCAGCACATTTTGGTTGTTTGACTCCTTAGCATTTTCAGTCGCCTTGCTGGAAGTCAAATTTTGAACTAAACATGTCTTAAAGCTTCGGTTAGGGGCCTCAAACGTGGCTCCTAATATTTTCAAATGATCCACCATTTGTGAGATGGTGATTTAAGTTGCTAACGTGGAAGACATCATTTGACGTAAATTGCAATAGGGCCAAAGAGCTTCTTGTAATGCGATCCTTGCATCAAAATCATCTAATACTTTTGCTCCAACCAAAGTCTGTGATTCTTGGTAGAATTTGTTGGTAGAAATTGCTAAGGTCTCATCTTTCTGGAATTGGATTCCCATTTATCCTTGTTTGCATTTTGACATATGCATGGGACTTCTAAACTCCTTTATTATTTCATCCTTGGCCTCTGAATAAGACCAGCTGTCCTCCTCTAGATGAGGTAATACAAAAATTTTTACAGCCTGCATTAAACAGTTCATCACCGTCAAAGCTTTTTTTCTATTGCCATACCCAAACATAGTCATGTCAAACATCGGAAGAATGCAGGAGCATTATTCCAATGAAATGTGGGTATTTTATTTAACTGAGGCAAGCTGACTGGGGGACCGGCATTACCAATGTATGTGTGGAAATGGGAGGGGAGTGAAGAACAGCGATGACTAGAGAGGATTAGGCACCCCAGGGTACACAGGTTACCCCTGTTGCCATCTGGAACCGCTAGGTATGGGGGGATTGGTGCGCTACTCCAAGGGGGTTGCCCCCGCTATGGAGCAGGTGTGAAGGAAGGGGTCCGTGTGAAGGAACCAGAGCGGGAACCATGACTTTATGAGTCTCTGCTGCTTTGCTTCATATACTCATAGAGCCAGTCCTGGAAGTGCTCCAGTAAGTGGACGTAAATCCCTGTTGACAACCCCATGGATGGTAGGGACCGTGCCCTTGAATGCATCCAAGGCAATAGTGTGGATTGTCCACATTGCAATGGGTATCAATAGGGAGCGCAGGGTTGATGGGATTGGGGAACCAAACTGGAGCGCAAAGAGGCTCCTTAAGATAGAGAAATCTTGGTCATCTTGGATCTTGAGCAGGCGCGCGATTTCACGCCATATGGCTCTGGATGGGGGCAGGTTTCTAAGCAGTGGTGTAGGGAGCCCTCTCCTCCACATGCTACGCAGGTTGCATGGAAGGGAGTGGGTGCAGTCCGCCGTTCTATAGGTCCTTCTTAGGCAGCGCCAGGCGTTGGCTCTTACCCTCAGCTGGAGGAGTGGATGGTGCGTCATCCTCCATATTGCCTTTTGTGTGGCAAGGTCGTAGGGGATGTCCAAAGCGTCTAGGTATTCAATTCTGGCAATGGTTGGGGTCATGGCAAGAATGTCTTGGTGGGGGTGGTCTTATGGCTTTCATATCATGAAGTGGGATCTGGGTCGTCACCTTCCCTGCACAGTACCTGTGGTAGCGACAGTCCATCCCATGTGGCGGATGGTTTGGAGGAGGCGTTTAAAGTGATGGGGGTTCCGTGCAGGCCTGTTGCATTGGGGCAGTTAGCGAGGTATGTTAGTAAGCTGGAAGGATGGTGTGGGTTAGGTATTTTGAGTGCCTGTGCAAAGTTGGCCCTCGCTGCCCTGGACCAGTGCTGTTGCGGGGGGTCCAGGGTTAGCACTTCCTCTATCCAGGTGCCCAGGATGCAGTTGGCGTGGTTCTCAAAATCTATCAGGCCCATGCCTCCGCTGGAGCGTGGACCATATAGCGTTTCCACCTGGATGGGTGGGCGGGATCCAGGCCACAGCCAGCCCTGGATGAGCGCATGGATTGACATTATAAAGGTGGGCGAAAAGGGGATCGCATGTGTGGGGAACCACAGCATTGGGAGGATGAGCGAGTTGGCAACTGCCACTCTCCCTGTTAGCCCAGGGGATCTACCCTTGAGTGAGGCGATTCTGTTGGATATTCGTTACAGCAGGTTATTTTCAATCATCTCATTTGCATACCCCCCTGTTTCCAGCCAAATCCCAAGGTGGCGGACAGGGGTGGTGGTGGGGGTAATGCAAAGGGTAGGATGAGTGAGTTTTTGCGTCTTGGGTTGTGTGTAGTGGGGGATGTGGTCCAGTTGGTGATGTATTTGCCAAGGAGGATTATTTTGGTTTTCCATTTATTAAGTGATGCATTACTCACAATGGAGTATTCCTCTAGGGTGCGTTCCAACTGTTGGGCATTGCTGCTGTCAGCTATACCTGTCACACAGTCATCTGCAAAGGCTAGTATCTTGACTGGGGGCTGGCCTTGTGCAGTTATGCCCCTGAGGCGTGAGTCAGCAACGCGGAGGAGTGGATCAAAGCTGAAGTTGTAGAGTAATGGGCTGAGGGGGTCCCCTTGCTTGAGCCCTCTGTGTGGGGTGATCCTGTCAGTCAGGAAGCCTGGGCCACATACAGCCATAGAGGCGGATTCTGTGAGGAGCATCGCCCAGTTGATGAACCTGGGTGGGAGGTTGAAGGCGTGTAGGCACTCTTTTAAGTATGGCCAGCTAACGCGGTCATATGCCTTCTCCTGGTCGAGGAATACCAGGGCTCCCATCGCTTTGGATTGGCATACATTGGCGATGGAGTGTATGTTAGACCAGATGGAGCGCCTGGTGTAAAGCCAAATTGGTTGGGTGATAGGGCTTTAGAAGCTAGTGCGCCCAGTCTGGTAGCTAGAATTTTTGTAAGTAGTTTTGTGTCAGTGTTTGAGAGTGCTATTGGGCACCAGTTGGCCAGGTCCAGTCTGTCGCCCTTTTTAAATAGGGTAATGACATAGGAGTCCTGGCCTCCTGGCAGGAGATGGGTCTCCAGCAAGCACTGGTTCATAGATGCTAGGAGGAGGGGGCGATTTGTTTAAAGTATGTTTTATAAAATTTGTAGGGTATCCCATCAGGGCCTGGGCATTTCCTACGTGGTGCACTGAGGACTGTATTCCAGAGCTCCTCCTGCGTTATCAGGTTTAGGAGACTACAGTCTGGCGGTGCACTCTGTATTCTGGCGGAGTGTAATTTTTTTTTATTTTTTGGGGGTCAGGTGGGGTGTCGCAGTAAAGTTTGGTGTAATAGCAGTGAATTTCCGCCTTGACCTCCATTGGGTCAGTTGCCACAGTTCCGTCAGCTTTGCGGACCTGTGCGCACTGGGGCAGATTGCCTTGGGAGTGGTATTGGCAGAAGAAAAACGCCAAACAGGTTTCGCCTTCTTTTATGTGCTTACCTTTCCATGATACTTTGATTCTGTGTTGGTGTTCGTGGATGAGGGCGTTTAGGCGGGCGGAAATTTCTGCCCATTTGCGCCCCCAGTTTGGGCTGTATCCAGATTTCAGGGTATTGAGTTCTAGGTGGTCAAGTTCTGCCAGGGTGCATCTGATTGTGGCGGTATCCGCGGTGTATTTGCACAATGCGAGATGGCGAGTTTTGTTTATTAGTTCAGATTTGAATTTTTCCCAAGATTCAATGGGATCCAATGTGAATGGGGTTGTGAATTTTGGGTTTGAAGCTTCATGCTTGACCCAGTCAGAAATTTAGGAAGTTTTATATTCTTTATGTATAGTTTCCTCCAGGGCGACGTCCTCATTTGAGTCATGGTTGGCGTGAGCTGCAATAAACTAGACGGTGGTCAGAGAAATTGATTTTTTAGTAGCAAAGTTAGTAAAAAGTGAGCGGCAGAATTTTGGTGCGAGGATGTGGTTGATGCAGCTCATCAAGATGAGCATTCCCTCACATATGCTGGGGCAGGTCATGTGGGGAAGGAGTGGAGACCTGGGGGGAGGGTGTCATACAGGCCAAGGGATGCCTTCATTGCACGGAACTCGATGTGTCCCAGTGGGTATCCCCTGGGGTTGGGCCATTAGTCTGTGTGGGGTTGTCCCAACAGTTAAAGTCGCCCATCAGGATGGTATCTGGTGGGAGGTTGAGCGTCAGGATGGAAACAAGGAATTGTTTCCTCTTAGATGTGGTGCACGGTGCATAGATACAGGCTATTGATATTGTGGCCTCTTGGTTTGCAATCCTTGCTGTTAGGATGCGGCCATCTAAATGTGAGGAGGATTTGACAATTTTTAATTTTTTGTTATTATTACAGATGACCACCCCACAGTGGGACGTCCATATTGACTGGGAAGGTGAGACCCTGGCCGCCCAGGATCCCTCTTCCCCCTGTAGACAGTGGGTCTCTTGGATGGCCAAGATGTCTACAGGGGGTTTGCACAGGAAGTCCAGCTTTTTGGCTCAGGATGCTTGAGCCCTGGCTCCTGCGATGTTTAGCATCCCTATTGACACTGAGGTGCCCGCGGCGCCTCAGGAGCGGTTGGGTGGGCCTTCTGGCCCTAGTCCCCCGCTCATTGCCTTGGACTTGCTCCATGTGATTGGGCCAGTCCACTCTGAGGCATTTTCCAGCTCCTTACCTTGTGATGATTTTGTGCAGGTTTTGTTAGATTTGGGGATTGTATTAAGCTTTTCCACACATGATTTTGTTTGATTATAATTGGTGCGCTGATTGGTTTCTGATGTTTTGGGGTTTGATTTTGAAGCTCTGGGCCCTGTTGGCTCATCCATAGTGGAGTCAAATTGTCCCAGTAAGTTTATTTGATTGAGATCACGTGGTGATTCTGTCAGCTTGTTGAGAAAATTTTCTGCATGGGTTGTCCAATCTGACTGTTTGGCTCAGTTCATATCCTCCATGGTTGCTCCAGCTTGGGCATTCTGTTCTGATTGGCTGGTTTGGCCAATTTTCTCTCTGTCCATATGGATTTGGTTCAGGTTGATGGAGGAGGTCGCGAGAGATGCGGCCTTGGCTGCTGCCCACTTGCGGGCCTTCTGCACCTGTTTGCGTAATTTGGGTGAGATTGGGTCTATGAGGATGTAGTGTCCATCCTCTCCCCAGAGGAAAGCGTGGTTGGCGTCGACCATTCTTCCAAAGGTCTCCTCATCTTTGTCCATAGTGTTGTCATAAAAGTCCGGGGACAGATGCCCTCCTTCACAGGGCACACATGCTCCTTGTGCCCCAGTGCGGTGCAATAGTTGCAGATGGGTGGTGCGCGTTCCGGTGTGATGCAGAAAGGTTTTGACACTCCCCCATCTGGGAGGTAAAACACCGCGGTGAGTGGGATTTTGGTTAAGTTCGCGGCCACATGAGGGACTGAGTCAATTACAGCAATTTCCTTTCCTGTGCACAGGTTTGGCATCAGGTGGAATCTCTGTAATTCTAGTTGTTTTATTTCTCCATAGCTCTGAAGGCTGAATTGGAGTTCTTCCTCAATTAGCTTATGGGGGAGGTTGGTGGGAAGCAAGTCAAATGAGATGAACAAAGTGTTTGCTTTGTTCCATCTGGTGCTCACAGTGTGCACAATTCATTTGCCCTTGGGGAGGGCTATTTTGACACAGACTTTTGCTGCAGCATCTGCATCTTCTTTGGTTTCAAAACCCATATCAATCCAGCCATGGTGGATGGTGTGGGTGGTAACATATACTGCATGGGGAAAGAGGGAGGCCTGTGAATCGCCTACCTTTTCCCACAGGGTTGGGTAATCTACCCCTAGGAAAAGTCAGAGCCCATGTTCCACTTTTGATAGGAGTTATGCATACTGTATTTCCATAGATTGGTTCTGTTTTGTGGTAAATTCCACAAACCTGAGCGGTGTTTATATTTGGGTTTTTTGGCGGCGTTGGTTCCCAGTCCCCCTCCAGGGCGTTTTTGCCCTTGGGTGCACCATTTTGGCCATTGCCCGATATGACTTTCGCCCAGTTTAGTTGGGTTTTATTGTATTCGCTCATCTCACCTGTGTGATTATCAAAACTTATCTGCTCAAATCAAATCTTAGTAACTGATGTTATTTTTACAGGAAAGAAAAGTGATCCCCAATGAAATGTGGATAATTTTGGTGTAGCTCTGAATTCCTCCAAAGTTTATCTAGCCGCTACTCTTTGCTCAGCTACCCAACTGAATTGAGGAGTGATCTTGGTGGTTATTCCTAGAATAGTTTCAAATGCTGTTGGCATATTTCTAGAAATTGACAACCTTCACAGTTGTAGTTCTTGGGGTCCTTTCTTTGGCGTCAGTCACTGCATAGGGTTTACATTCGCATCTCTGTTTCTTTAGTTAGTTGATTTTATTCACTAGATGTTCCATGTCTGAGCTGAGTGAATGCAATTCAATGCAATCCGCTTTGCATTCAGTTTTTAAGAATAAAACTTTCCAGACTATATCTTCTTCTTTCTTCTTCAATAACGTTACTTCCATAGTAACTCCTTGTGCAATTAGATCATCCTCTAATCCTTCCTCGATCTTAGTGACTCTCTCCTCCAAGGCAGCGAATTCTCTATGATCAGCTTAATTCAAGACGTTTTAGTTGATGGTTGCCAAATTTTCGTCCAAAGTTTTCTTAACTCTTCCTTATATGTTATTTTTGATTGGCGTATCTTACTCAACTACCTCCTTTGGTGAGCACCATTTGTTGAAATTGGGAACTGGCTACTCTAGTGAGTACCAAATGTTAAAATCTCGGTTTGACTGATAGCTCCCAAAAGTTAACTGCACAGGTTTGGTATGTGCACGATTTGCGTTGATTGATAGTAATTGATATGGGATTGATAATGGTATGATGACTATTATCTGTAGTTGAATAGATAAACACAATATGTTCCAACGCTAAACCTGTAATTATCCATGAAATACTGGTGATGTCAACTATAGGGATTTCTTCCCTGTTCCGTCTAGCTTGATCCGCTCTCAGATTCAGAAGTTTTTAGCTTTCTTCTTGTCACGCTGAGTCTGCAGATATTTACAACTAAGGCCTTCTTATCTTCTAAGAATCCTCAATTCTTACTCTTTATACCACAAAAGAGTTCACAATTATTGTATACCACAATATTAATTGCTGAAGATGAATAGAGCTTATATCCCAAATGGAAGAAACTTTTTTATTAATGTAAATTGTTAGGGAATATATAAAGGCAACTTTGGTGCCTAACTCCTCGGTTGGCACCTCAGCTATGAAACGTCAGCCATGCCGTTGAACTCACCTATGATGATTCACTGACAATGGTCTTCTCCATTGGGTTAGGATTCCTCCATCAGACATCCTTAAGACCTGAAATGGAAAGAGCTCGAAAACATGTCTTTAAAACTTCTTGCTTGATCATAGCAACCAACCATATTTAGCTAGCAACCAGCTTTGTTAATGGGACTCATTACCCATTATGGCAGGTTGCAAACCAACTGATTGATTAGCTGGATTCAGGTGGCATCACTCGCCTCACAATTGCTATCTAAATTCCAAATTGGTCAATGATGAAACCTGACAATCCCAATTGGTACACCTGATATTAATTTATCAAAAAACTATCAGATGCCCCCATTTTGTTGGAAACTCTACCCAACGAGATCTTAATCATTCACCTGTATTGATCCTCAACAGATTCAACCCTGGATAATTACCCAAAATCCCTTGGGACCATCTAGTACTAAAAAAAATAATTACCCAAAATCCCCAAACATTACTAACCCAAAATTGGGGTCAACCGATATCCAATTCACTCACCAGCGGGACTTATCCCCTAGAAATTCAATAGGTAATCTAGGAAATTGGAAAGGTAGGCAAAAATCCCAACAAGGGGCCTTTGTGCTAGTCCCCACTTCTGGGTGCTAGCGCATTGTACTCTTTTTTGATATTGATTACTTACCTGATTTGGTAATTGTTGTCTTGACTTCTGGTTCAAGCAATGGCGCTCCTGCAATGCACCTCACATTGAGGTTTTAAACAACTCTCAATTTTGGCTGATTACTGGATTGGGTAATATTCTTTTTAGATCTTCTTCTGGTTCCATCAACATAATTCAGTATGCTCATGGCTCATCACTGGTGGAATGCAAATTATTTTGGACCCCCAAAGGTATAAAAGGGTGCCATTTTTCAATTGAATTTTTGGCAGCAGCGTCGTCTTCATCCAAAACTCTTCTGGCTCAGCAAGTTGAATATTTTGCATGGAGTCATCACTTACTAACTGAAAATTTTTTGTCTCGCCCATGTCTATAAAAGGGCTTGTTTGTGCCCACCCGCAGTGAGTTAATCATCAGTACATTCACCGTTTTGAGGGTTGTTTGCACCCATTCCACTGGTTGAGGAATGACCTGGTGCACTAGTCGCGGCCTCATCTGCAACACTCTCTTCCAAGACAAAACTTGGGAGATGATCAAAGATGCCAGTCGTGCACTCTAATAAAAGCAACGTTAGTGTCATTGTTGGAATTTTACCCACCTTTCCAGCTTTCTAGGTTATCTGTTGGTTCGCTAGGGGATAAGTCCCGCTAGAAAATGAATCAGATATTGGTTGACCTTGATAAGGGTTAATAATGTCTGGGGATTCTTGGGTAATTCACCGTGTTTGGATCTGTCAGGGGATTGTATGTACAAATGCTTTTTATTTTGTTAAGCAGAGTTGCTGACAGAATAAAGGTATCCTATAGTTGATTTTTGATTAACTATTAGGTGCGCCAATTGGGATTGGTAATATCACCAACTGATTGGGAATTTATTTTGCAGTTGTGAGGCGAGTGATGCCACTTGCAACAAGAGAATTGATCAGTTAGTTTGCGACCTGCTATAATAGGTAAAGAGTCTGATTACCTAAGCAGATTGCTAGTCAAATGCGATTGGTTTGCTGTGATTGAGTGGGAGCTTTAGAGAGACGTTTTCTGGCTCTTTCCATTTTCAGGTCTCTGGGATGTCTTATGAATCCTTAGCCAATGGAGAAGCTTTTGCAAAAAGAATTTTAGCGGGATAATTCAATGGCAACAGTTGCCGTTTAATGGCTGAGGCGCCAACAGAGGAATTGAGCGCAATTTCCCTGTAAAGACCTTATAATTAAATTAATAAAGCAGATAGATTTGTTAAGATCACTATTTGTTAAAATTGAAAATAGCATTAGTAAGTTCAATCTATATTCAGTTAATTATTGTTGTATACAATAATTGTGGACTCTTTTGTGTATATAAAGACTAAGGATAAGATATCCATAGAAGAGAAGCAGACCTTATATAACAGATCTCTGCCAACTCAGCGTGATGGGAAAAAAGGCCAAGGACCTCTAATCTGAGAATGGATGAAGTTCAGTTGGTATAGGGAAGAAGTCCCTAATTGTCAAGATAATCAGTATTTCAAGGATCATTCTAAGTTTACCATAGGACCACATCTGGTTTTTTCTTTCAACTATGAATGATAGTCATCATACTATTATTTCTAGTATATCTATTACTATCAAGAAACATGAATTGTGCACATAATTAAATCTGTGAAAATAATCTCTGGGAATGATTATTAACGAATAGAGTTTATAATAATTGGTACTCTTTCCAGAAGTATAGTAGCCACCAGTTCCCAGTTTTTAAATGTCATCACCTTGGATGGAGTATTTTGCTCCTCTCTTTGTTAACATAGTAGCAAGCCCAGTCCAAATGGTCTGTGGTTTCTCTGGTTATGTTCCTCTCAGGTGGTAAAACAAAATATTATCTCCTATGCTAAACTTTTAGTAACTTGGTTCTTCTCTGGCTCTCTCTTTGGCTTGGAGGGTGGCTCATTTTGATGCTGCTTAAAGTCTCTAACTGTATTCTTATAAGATCTTTGTCCAACTACTGTTTTTAAATCCTGGTTGGTAGGTTTCTTCTATCCGCTGCTTTAATTGGTGCCAGAATTGTAGGAAGCGCAGCCTCTCGTCCATACAGGGCTTTTAAGGGGTATATTTTAATCACTTAGTGATGGCTTGATCTATAGGCCAACAACGCTGATGACAACAGCTGTTCCCACTTTGACTTGTAGTTGAGAGTCATCTTCTTTAAAATTCATTTTAGGGTCTCATTAACCCTTTTAACACTTCTGTTGGAGGATGGATTAAGGGGGTAGTAAACTGCTGCTTGACCCCCACCAAATCCATCTTTTCTCACCACATCCGAATAAAATCCTTTGCATTGTCCAACAGTAGAATTTTATGACATCCATGTCTTGCGATCAAAGGACTGTACAAGAAACAGGCAGTAAAATTCGTGGTATACATCTTGACTGGTGACACTTTGGCCCACTTAGTGAAGTGGTCAATCACCACTAGGATAAACTTGGTGCTGATGGATGTTGTTTGCAACTGTCCCACCACGTCAATAGAACATTGCTGAAAGGTGCGGTGGGGGTAATGTGTGTAAACTCATATCAATTTTTACAGCGGGCAAAAACTAGTGCAAGGTACACACAACTCCAAGGCTTGGTGTACTTTGTTGGACATGCACTCCAAATAAAACCTCTCCTTGAGGTATACCAACGTCTTTTGGAATATTCCATGGCCCACTTGCTTGTAAGCCTCCATCAATATCTCCATGCGATCATTGGAATAAATGTATGGATACCATTTGTCTTAAACCTTCTTTTTCAGATATCCATCAACACTCTGGGTTTCTTTAGAACACCTGCGCAAGACGCTCTTCACTTCTTCAGTTTCTTCCTGCCAGGCTTCTTCAGGTGGCCCAATTAGGTCTTGCAGGTGATTGCTCTCTGATGCTTGAAGGTAAATACAGGTAATCTGGAAGAAAACATCCGCGTTGAGGTGTTTATCTCCTGCTTGATGTATGATTTCAAAACCATACCTTGGAGGAGGACTTCCCAAAGGGAAAGGCGTCCATCTGGATCCTTCATTTTTCTTAATCAGAAGAGTGACACGTTTCTGTGACTACTTTGAAATTTACTCCATATAGATAAGGCCTAAAGTGCTTGACTGCTCCGATTACTGTAAGGTATTCGCGTTTGGTAGCTGTGTATTCCTTTCTGCTTTGCGGAATACTTTGGATTAATACTTAATAAGGTGATCTACCCCGTCTTCATCTAGTTGTGCAAGATTGCATCAAGTCCCACATCACTGGTGTCAGTGTACAGATAGGAGATTTTATGGAGTCCAGATATGCTAGGATTGGTGCTTCTAATAATCATGCCTTCAACTCTGCGAATGCCTGCTCCTGTTCCAGGCTCCATTTGAACTTCATCTCCTTTGTAAGCAGGTAATTAAGGGCGCCTTCAAGTATGTAAAATGGAGGATAAACTGCCTGTAGTACCCCACCATTCCTAGGAAGACTTGAACTCCCTCATACTCTTGGGTGGCTCCATGGTCATGATCTCGTTCACTTTTCCATCCTGAGGTTTGATTCTGGATGGGCTAATCTCATGCCCCAGGAACTTCAGCTGTCACTTGAGAATTACACTTGTTTTATTCAGTTTTAAATTCTATTCTCACAGCTGCGTGAAGACCTTCTGGAGGTGCTGCAAGCGTTATTGAAACGTGTAGTTGAACACTGTGATATTATCAAGGTATATCAACACACTTGATAACTTAAAATCGCCAAGATGTGATCCATAGCTTGTTGTAAGGGTTCAGGGGCTTTACAGAGCCCTGAGGCATCCTCGTGGGTTCAACAAACCCTGGCTGCTGATTAAGGCGCATTTCTCCTGGTCTTCAGGAGAGAGATCCATTTGTTGTAGTACCAGCTAGGTCCATGGCTGAAAAGTATTTCTAGATTTACAGGCACTACAAAGCATCATCAATGCATGGCAGAGGGTATGAGTCCTTCTTGATAATCTCATTTAAGAGGCAGTAATCCATGACAACCCTATGGGTTTCATTCTTTTTACACATTAGCAACAAAGGAGATGCTATGGGTCTTTGATGGACGGATTAGCTCAACTTCATCTAATTGATTGAGCTCTTGCACAATGACTGTATTCTCTGTCTATAAAACAGCAGTAAAGTTAAATTTGATAGCTGAGCCGGTGTCCATAATATGGACTTCCCTTTACACAGGCCATAGTCATTGGTCCAGTGCTGAAGATGACATTAAACTCGTTCAAAAAGTTCTTCCAACTCTTGCTGCTTAGGGGTCACATCCCCAAACCTAAGCTCATTATAACCTCTTACTGAAAGTATGGACTCAATAACTTGGCAACTGGTCAGGAGGGCCAGTGCTACAACTTGTCCCTTTTCAACTCAGATTGAATGGATAGTTATGTTCCCCAAAACAAGGTTCAGCACTCCAGAGTAAGTGATATCATATAATTCTGGTAATACTCTGGGCTCTTGCTCTTAAATTACGGTTCAATTTTACACTTCCTATATTGTATCAGAAGGAATCTCAACATTGATTGGCAAGGTCAGTTTTCTTTAGTCACCAAATCAAATTTTTATGCTTTTACTAGCGCTCAAAGGCAGTCCTTCTTCAGCACTCATGGTAGGCAGTGGTTGTTTCAACCTTTCTTCATTAAGGTGTAATGAATTGGATAGATTTATTGGTCTGTTTTGACCAAGCACATACAATGTTTTTTAGTACTAGATGGCACATACACTGTTTTTGAGGTTTAACGTCCTCTTCCTTGAACACCAGGTAAGTTGGTAGCTCATAAGGTAACCATGCTTTTGGTAAAGTTGATCTTCGCCACAAACTCCAAAAGAAATTGTGCCCTGATCAGGAAATCATAGTGTTCATTGCCCAAAACTACTGCAGGTGCTGTCAGGACATTGCGCCCAAATTGTAAAGGCAAAGAAAAATAAGCTTCTAAGGCGCAGGTAATGTCAGGTTCTGCAGTACAGTATTTCACATATTAATTAATGTCAGGCATAAATTTGAGCTTCTCCATAAGTCTGTAGGAGTTAATGTTCACTGGAGCCCTGGTGTCCAGTACTTCGAGTATGCGCACATTCTGGATGTTAATTTCCACCTTCATTATTCTCTTGCCAAAGGGGTTTTAGTTTCCAGGGCGTCAGTGACAGTGTCCTCAAATTACTTCAAAGTAACTACATTCTATTGGCCTTGGTAGTGTCTCGGCCATCTAGTGCCACAAGCTTAAAGGTAGACGCTACCAACTTCTCTTCTTAAATGAAATTGATCACTTGGGTATGCTTATTTTCTTGGGCCAAATGGGTATCATTAGATACAGATCTGTCAGCATCATGAACTTTCAATCTATCTGGTACAGCCACTGTTATAGGAGCCCCTAGCACATGGTAGCCCGCACTAGTAAGTATTCATTTTTATCGTTAACATCACCCTCAGTGTGATAATCCACCCAATTTAAGGGATTATGTAAGTCTTCTTTAGGGGTTTGGTCCTTGTTTTCAGCTGTAGCTAAAGGACAGAAATGACAAAAGTGCCTAGTTTGTGACACTTATGGCACTTTAATTCTCGATGTGGCAAACATTCAGGCGGTTTGTTGCTCTTCTCCTTGGACTTTTCATCCCTATTGTTGGTGACATAAATGGCCTAATTGACTTGAGGCAGGTGGTGTAGGTGCCATTGCTTTAAATTTAGATTTGTACACCCTTATACGTTGAGAAGTGCCTCCTTAAGCACTTTGAGGGACATTGAGCTATTGACCACCAAAGTCATGTGCATCTTCAGATTAGGGTTCATCTCCAGGGAGTTTAATAAACGGGTTTAGTGGTAGGCAGATCCATTGTTCCTTTGGTCCACAACTGCTGGGCCTTAAGGTAAAAACAAGAAACATAATTTGCAACTGACTCATTTTTGCCCTTCTTTATCTTCAGGAACTCTCGCTTCATATTATGGACATACTGTTCACTACCAAAATCGGAGAGTAATATGTTCTTGACTTCAGTCCAAGATAATCTAGGTCTCAAGCTTGCATTAATGATCTTCTGAGCCTTGAAGCTCATGCATCCTTGTACATGGCGAGCCTTATGGTGATTGATAGTGCCATCCATGCTATTTTTGTACATCTGGAGGAAACCTGCATTTGTCCCCATGCCAGGTGTGTACATGGTCTTGAAATATGGTTTGAAGTTGGTATTCTCCTCAAAAAAATCTGCGTGCATCATAGTCAGATGAGTACAAGTTATGACTGATATTGGTTAATTCCTTTAAGTGATTCACTCAGGTGCCTCCATTTGAGTTACAGGTCAAGTAGATATAGGCTTTGGTATGATATGAATAAGTGCCTTCAGGTCTTCTATACTCTTTTCCATCGCAAACAGCATGTTGTACTGCTCCAAGTGCTCTCCACACTCATTCAGAGTGATGATGATTTTATCATTCTCTTTTTTGATGAATATAAGTCTCTCCTTGATGGTTTTAACATAAGTTCCAGTTTGATAATTGGTGATGGTCCTCTCACTATGGGTAGTGAGGCAATTCTAGCTCTTCTAGCAGTCTCTTTGATACGCTCAAGATCAGTATGCAAATTGTGCCCTTCAAATTCCAGGGTTTGGAGTCTAGTATGGATGGTATCCTCCTCCGTCATTAGGAGTTCAAAGGAATCCTCTCCACCCTCTCCATGATACACCTCTATATCCGTATAATCATCAATTTGCTCAGAAGAACTATCATGATCATTGCTAGGGCCTGATGGTGCCACCCCTGTAGCAATCACTAAAGTCAGTGTACCAACCTCAGCTTGCTTAGTTTTAGAGGCCAACTCACTGCTCAGGGGGTCTATTCCAAGAAAATTAGGTACCAAGCATTCTTCGCTAACATCACAATAGCTCTCACTAAACAAAATTCTCATCTGATGCTACCCCTTGTGCATTGATCGCTTGGTTACACTGTCTGCACCATTGGCAAACTTCTTGACACTTTTAGGCTTTTTTGACATATGTTGGCCTTTATGACAAAATGGTGACCTTTCTAACTTCTTCCTTGGCGTTATCAACACTAAGGCATCCTCAAAAGAGAGTGTCCTTTTCCAAAACAGGTTAATCTAAGACTGGGTACTGGTGAAAGGATATTTGGTTAATCACAGACTGTTTACTGATAATTACTAACTTGATACAACAAAAGTTCAAACAAAAAGGATAAACTTAAGGTTCTGTAGATAGGTTTTTAATAAAATAAAAGATAAAGTATTTTATACTTCAGAAGGAAATTTAAATATAAAATAATTGGGATATTCAAAAGTAGATAGGATTTAGGGTTGATAATGAGATTTTTCAAGATACTCTAGTCAGATGGCGTCTGACTGATGCTATAGTCTCTTCAACCATCTAAGCCAATTCTTGTATGAGCAAGATCCATCTCATGGTGGTTACCCCTGAACCTGGATGTTCAGGGGCCTTTGTGCAAGTCCCCGCTTCTGGGTGCTAGCACATTGTACTCTTTTTCAATATTGGTTGCTTACCAATTTGGTAATATGTTCTCAACTTTGGGTTTGAGCGATGGCGCTCCTGTAATGCGCTTCACATCATGGCTTTGAGCTGCTCTCAAAAAGAATTGATTGCCAGATTTGGCAATATTTGCTTTGAACCTCAGCTGGCACAATTAGTTCATTTATCATTTTGTCACCGGTGAAACTTAAATTATTTCATACCCCTAAGGTTCTAGGGGGTCAATTTTAATATGAAATTTTGGTGGCAATATTATCTTCTTGTAAAAACTCTTCAGACTCCACAGGGTGAAACATATTTCAAATGACATCATCGCTTGCACTCTGAAAATTATTGCTCTTCCCTTGCCTTTAAAAGGGCCTCATTTGCCCCCATCCACAGTGAGCTGGTTACCAGTACTGCCATTGGTTTAAGGGATAATTGCATCCATTTCACTGGTTGAGAAATGACCAGTAGCACCAGTTACAGTCTCATTGTGACAGCTGACACCATGGAAATGCTCTGATCAGGTTCTTGATTAGGAGAATAATACACATTTCTGGGCTTTGAGACAAAACTTGAGGATAACTGGCAGCAGAGCATCCTCCTTATACTTCTAAGGCTCTTTCCCCTGGCTGTCATCCTCTTGAGATGTTACATAGTTCACCTCAGGGTGACATTTAAGACAAGTGTCCGAGTAGTGTCCTTAAGATTCTCAGATTCAACAATTTATCTTGGATATATTGCAGCAGCTCTTAAAGTTAGTCTGATGAGGGTGAAAGTTCTCCAAGGTCCCTCTACCTTCATTTATGTCAGGAGGTCATCTGGTTTGATCTTTTACATTTGGTGGTCTAAACATAACTTTACACCTCTTCAGGTACTTGATCATAGAGGGCATATCTGAAACTTTTATGAGCATACAGATCAGTGATTAGTGTAATTCCAGATAATTTTTGGTGGCATTTTATAGTGTGATCTTAATGTCAAAGTTCATCATGGCCATGGCGCTCAATAACATCTTATCTTTGTGGTAAAATCAGTCACAAAATTTTAAATTGTTTTGTTCTTCTTTAACTGAATGGTCATAAATTTATTTTTTTAAATAGCCATGCGTTAAGGGCTTCTAAACTCCCATAAAATTGTGCTTTCTACATCAGCAAAGGTCAAACATTACTCAGACAAGTATGACATGATCAGATCCCGACTATTATCACCTGAATAGTTAATCATAGTAGTAGCTTTAAAAGATCATCAGATTTGTGCATGGGCATCAGAACATTTTCAAGATTGACTGCACATTCCCATGCTTATTAAACTTAAGAGATTAACCAGATTAGATCGCTGGAATCCTGGAAAAAAATTCTAGATATGGATATCATTGGTGCATCACTGACATTAGTTTTAAATTACTGGCGTGAGGTTGACTCTATTCAGGGGTGGGGTCTCCACAGAAGGTGGCAAAGCGAGAAAATGAGGGTGGTACAGTATGGGTAGGTTGATGCATTGGTACTTGGGTAAACTCTTCCTCTGGGGGTTGTCAAACAAACAGTTGTTTGACTTGTAGTAATAATTTGGGGAGAAATAGCTCCAAATTTAATGATATTGAACGCCTATCTGATTCTTGGTGGAATCCTGTCCCCCAGAGTAATGAGATCACTCCCAATATTCTGCTGAATACCTCATATCAAACCCTTGAGGCTACTAACATCCCTTGGCAAAATAGGGATGTGGCTCCCATGTCCACACTAGCACTAGCGTGAATGTAGTGCCAATTTCTAAGAGAAACGCACTCCCATCTATAGACTTGAAGGGGGTTCTGGAGGATGCAAATATTATTTTAGCCAATCTCTCCTTAGGAGCTGAGGTAATCTTTATAACAAGCCATATGTGCAATTTGGCTGTCTGGTAAAGTACATTAAAATGCTCCCCCATGATTATATCCTGCCAAAAGTTGAACTCATATCTACGATCCAAGCCAAATCTTAATCTAGACAAAACGAGCCCTCCACTGCTTAGCATGGATCCCCTAGTATCTCACAAATTAGCCACAAAATAGATTAACTATTAAGATGCATTAATTAATAGCCATCGCTTGTTTTAGTAAACCAACTTTTATAACAGTTTAACCATTTTATTTATTCAAACTTATATATCTGGGATCTAAACGTTATACTTATATCATATAAAAGCAGGCGAGAGCCTTAATACTCTGTCACTTGCTATTT
Source organism: Massospora cicadina (assembly GCA_022478985.1). NCBI lineage: Eukaryota > Fungi > Entomophthoromycota > Entomophthoromycetes > Entomophthorales > Entomophthoraceae > Massospora > Massospora cicadina. Next base: position 89,935 of record JAKSZP010013460.1, read on the forward strand.
TGTTGAAATCTAGGACCAAAAGGCACCTACAAGCACACCACGGTGCCCAGTTTACAACAGGGTTTCCTCCCCAGATAGTTCTAGACAAGCAGGGGCAGAGTTGGAGGAGGGCATTAACATCTGCCATCCTGTATTTCACCTTCAATCTATTGCTCCAAAGTGGTATGATTCCCCTATTCTTGAGGACTTTTCAGCTTGAACTGATGCAAGTCTATAAGGTGTTTGCATGTCACACACACTAGTGTGCAGGTCTTCCAACTAACTTTTATGAGTAGTTTTCAAGTTATGGGATTTGCAGATATGATGCCATATCTTGTTGTTTGACTGGAAGTTGTCTCTACTGCCTTGATGTAGCATCTGGACTAAGCTTTTAATTTATGATATCTAGCTGCATGGCTGCTTGTCAAACTTTGATCTGTTGCAACTTGCACAGGAGGTGGTTGGTAGTCTCAATGTTGCTTCTGAAGTGCTGTGCGTCTACCCTCAATTTGCGTTGAATGTATTGGTCAAGAGCTTTGACTGCCTCAGCTGGATGAGTTAGATCTCCTGGAGTAACCTGGCTACGTTTGACTTCCTCCTGGAGGCGAGTCATCCCTTGGATCTATGCTTTAGTAACTTTACGGTTTTCCGTGGATTGATAGAATATGGCAAATCCAAAAAATTTAACTGATCAATAAGTTCTTCCAAACGCTATGAGATTTAGATACTAAGGTTAGGGTTGTCATTAACATCCTGGCGCGCCCCTTGGAAAAAGGTTTCAAGCTGCCTATTTGAGTCCTGTAGCACTTCCACATCTTGTTGGTTCCTGTTGAACGCTTCCACAATTAGGACATGGTGACAAAAATGGTCAATTGGGAATTTCATATGGTGGGTTAAAGAATCCCACTAGGTATTGAAAATCTGGGAGAGACTTCTAGCTTTTGGTAGTATTCCATTATGTCTCAGAGACTGTAAAATTTAATTTTATTGAATCAGCTGGTTCTGATTCTGCTGATGGTAGAATCAAGCAGGCACATGATCAGATGGTTCATGGCTAGAGAGCTGAAATCCCTGAGAGTAAAAATTTCCTAATTTGGCTCAGCTGTTCTGCTTTGAAGGTATAAGCCTTTAAGCCCTTAAATCGGGGAGATAAAAAGACTGGCTTTCTTCAATGGTAGTTAATCAGGAGTAGGAGGTGTAACATAAAAGGTGGCAGATTGCAGTTCTTGCAATTCTCTCCTTCCTGATATAAGTCCATTATAAGGTACCACTTTATTTTTGCTACTACCGCCCCATGTAATGAGCCTCACTTGTGTAGTGAGAGGTCCCTTTACTCGCTACTGCACAAATTATGGTTGGCCAGTCCAGCTATATCTCAACTGTATAGCATGACTTTGCATTAAAGTTCTTGAGCCTTTAGTCTAAGTAAGGCTATGCTAAAGGTCTACACCAACAAATGAGAAGCTTTAATAGCTATGGCAAACCTTATTTAGAGTCAGCAAATATTATTTATAATTGTATACCTCCACTAAGAAGCTGTGGTGATCTCATGATGAGGATAATTGACCATTATAAAATAAGGTTGTGCAAAGGGACTGGTAGGTCAGGAAAAAATTCAAATGGATGGTCATGAGGTCAACCTCAAAGCCATCATTTTAAGGAAAAATTTTATACTGGAGCTTAATCATGTTACATATCTGAGCCAAAAACTAAAACAAGTCAATCTATTTTTAGCACCCCTTTCCATTCCTTGATATCCCGTCCTCTTCCCTCACTTCAGGCTCTTGGGAGGCCAGGGGTGATTGAATAGACATTGAAATTCCCCCTTCATGTTAGAACCATCCATTACTAAAATATAGTCAAATTGTTAATTAGATGAGTGGTTTCCAAAGTGGCTAATTTGATACCTCCAGAATGGATTTTAGACTACCAATGACCCCCATCCAGTCCTTGACATCCCCGCTTCACTTCAGACCCTTGGGAGGCCAGGGGTAGTTGAATAGACATTAGGTTTCCCCCTTCATGTTAGACCATCCATTACTAAAATATAGTTAAATTGTTAATTAGATGAGTGGTTTCCAAAGTGGCTCATTTGATACCTCCAGAATGGATTTTAGACTACCAATGACCCCCATCCATTCCTTGACACCCCTCCCCTTCACTTCAGACCCTTGGGAGGCCAGGGGTAATTTAATAGACATTGGAATTCCCCCTTCATGTAGAACCATCCATTACTAAAATATAGTCAAATTGTTAATTAGATGAGTGGTTTCCAAAGCGGCTAATTTGATACCTCCAGAATGGATTTTAGACTACCAATGACCACCATCCATTCCTTGACACCCCTCCCCTTCACTTCAGAACCTTGGGAGGCCAGGGGTAATTGAATAGACATTGGAATTCTTTCTTCATGTTAGAACCATCCATTACTAAAATATAGTCAAATTGTTAATTAGATGAGTGGATTCCAGAGCGGAGCATTTGATACCTCCAGAATGGATTTTAGAGTACCAATAACCCCCATCTATTATTTGACATCCCTCCCCTTCACTTCAGACCCTTGGGAGGCCAGGGGTAATTGAATAGACATTGGAATTCTTTCTTCATGTTAGAACCATCCATTACTAAAATATAGTCAAATTGTTAATTAGATGAGTGGTTTCCAGAGCGGCTCATTTGATACCTCCAGAATAATTTAAGAATACCAATAACCCCCATCTATTCTTTGAAATCTCTCCCCTTCACTTCAGACCCATGGGAGGCCAGGGGTAATTGAATAGACATTAGGTTTCCCCCTTCATGTTAGAACCATCCATTACTAAAATATAGTCAAATTGTTAATTAGATGAGTGGTTTCCAAAGCGGCTCAATTGATACCTCCAGAATGGATTTTAGAATACCAATAACCCCCATCCATTCCTTGACACCCCTCCCCTTCACTTCAGACCCTTGGGAGGCTAGGGGTAATTGAATAGACATTAGGTTTCCCCCTTCATGTTAGAACCATCCATTACTAAAATATAGTCAAATTGTTAATTAGATGAGTGGTTTCCAAAGCGGCTCATTTGATACCTCCAGAATGGATTTTAGAATACCAATAACCCCCATCTATTCCTTGACACCCCTCCCCTTCACTTCAGACCCTTGGGAGGCCAGGGGTAATTGAATAGACATTAGGTTTCCCCCTTCATGTTAGAACCATCCATTACTAAAATATAGTCAAATTGTTAATTAGATGAGTGGTCTCCAGAGCGGCTCATTTGATACCTCCAGAATGGATTTTAGAATACAAATAACCCCCATCCATTCCTTGACACCCCTCCCCTTCACTTCAGACCCTTGGGAGGCCAGGGGTAATTGAATAGACATTAGGTTTCCCCCTTCATGTTAGAACCATCCATTACTAAAATATAGTCAAATTGTAACTAGATGAGTTGTTTTCAAAGCGGCTCATTTGATACCTCCAGAATGGATTTTAGAATACCAATAACCCCCATCCATTCCTTGACACCCCTCCCCTTCACTTCAGACCCTTGGGAGGCCAGGGGTAATTGAATAGACATTGGATTCCCCCTTCATGTTAGAACCATCCATTACTAAAATATTGTCAAATTGTTAATTAGATGAGCGGTTTCCAAAGCGGCTCATTTGATACCTCCAGAATGAATTTTAGAATACCAATAACCCCCATCCATTCCTTGACACCCCTCCCCTTCACTTCAGACCCTTGGGAGGCCAGGGGTAATTGAATAGACATTGGATTCCCCCTTCATGTTAGAACCATCCATTACTAAAATATTGTCAAATTGTTAATTAGATGAGCGGTTTCCAAAGCGGCTCATTTGATACCTCCAGAATGAATTTTAGAATACCAATGACCCCATCCATTCCTTGACATCCCTCCCCCTCACTTCAGACCCTTGGGAGGCCAGGGGTAATTGAATAGACATTGGAATTCTTCTTTCATGTTAGAACCATCCATTAGCAAAATATAGTCAAATTTTTAATTAGATGAGTGGTTTCCAAAGCGGCTCATTTGATACCTCCAGAATGGAACTTAGAATACCGGTGACCCCCATTCATTCCTTGACATCCCTCCCCTTCACTTCAGACCCTTGGGAGGCCAGGGGTAATTGAATAGACACTAGGTTTCCCCCTTCATGTTAGAACCATCCATTACTAAAATATAGTCATATTGTTAATTAGATGAGCGGTTTCCAAAGCGGCTCATTTGATACCTCCAGAATGAATTTTAGAATACCAATGACCCCCATCCATTCCTTGACACCCCTCCCCTTCACTTCAGACCCTTGGGAGGCCAGGGGTAATTGAATAGACATTAGGTTTCCCCCTTCATGTTAGAACCATCCATTACTAAAATATAGTCAAATTGTTAATTAGATGAGTGGTTTCCAAAGCGGCTCATTTGATACCTCCAGAATGGATTTTAGACTACCAATGACCCCCATCCATTCCTTGACACCCCTCCCCTTCACTTCAGACCCTTGGGAGGCCAGGGGTAATTGAATAGACATTAGGTTTCCCCCTTCAGGTTAGAACCATCCATTACTAAAATATAGTCAAATTGTTAATTAGATGAGTGGTTTCCAAAGCGGCTCATTTGATACCTCCAGAATGGATTTTAGAATACCAATAACCCCCATCCATTCCTTGACACCCCTCCCCTTCACTTCAGACCCTCGGGAGGCCAGGGGTAATTGAATAGACATTGAAGAGTCCCCCCTTCAATTTGGGTTTATCCACCATTGAAAAATAATCGAATGGTTGATTAGACGAGCGGTTCTAAAAACTGGACCATCTGGGACCCCCGAATCGATTTTAAACCACCACCAAACCCATGCCGTTCCACAGACCTCTGCGGGGCTTGTGAATTACGGCTATAGATTGGCCAAGTTAGCCTCCCCCTTCCCGTTTAAAAGGCTTCGGATTCCAACCATTCGTATCACGCAATCGGATGGTACGATTCTACCCCCAACTATCGGTATATCACCCAAAATAGTATCCCCTCAAGGTCCAACTGATGGTACCCGAAAAAAGTTTTTTATAGATGGGGGTAGGGGGGATTTAGATCACCTTTGGGGGACGATAGTCGGGCCGAGCTTTAAGTTCCAACCTGGTGAACCTTTAAAGTGGGGATGGGTACCTATCCTTCGACTTTCCCCCAACTTGAAACCTTTGGCAAGGCCGAGCGAGTTAAACCATTCCAACCTCCACTATTATTAGCCCTCGAGTTTAAAACCTCGAGTAAAGTTAGGTCACGTAGTATAGCTGTTGACCCCAACGTTAAGGTTTGATACCTCACCGATAAACCTTTGGGGGCCACCGGTTTGAGCTCGATTTATGATGGGGCGTGGTTTTGGCCATTTTGATCACCGCCTTAGATCGACCGAAAGTGGGGTATGGAGGGATCCCGTTATAAAAGTTAAGGTTGGGGTTTTCTGCGGAGATTTTTAGGGGGGTGATGGTATGGGGTAATCGCTTAGCTTCCATATACATTGCGGATTGGTACTGATGGAAGTACGGGGCTGGAAGTTGATTTTTTAAACGGCTTTTTTGATAGAAACTCGCGGCTCAAGTTAAAGATAGGCCATCGAACTAGTTTAAACGACGGTGGGCCACAGTTTTAAAATCCAGGTTGGAGCCAACCGATCACCTGTAAGGCGTAGCGATTAATCAACGGGTCAGAAGCGGGTGAAGGGCAGGCTAGCGCCGGCGAGGAACTGACGTGAGCTGCCGCAACTACCCCACGCCACAACTAAACTTAAAGGGTCAAACGAGTACTTCAAAACGTGCAGATTGTAAAGGGGGCTGTATTTTGCTGTAGTGGGAGGTGCTGCAAGTGAGCAAGCACTGCTTTAATGATGGGTCTCCGAATCGTCGGACTCGCTGCTGAGCGCATCGGATGCCGGCCCACTCGGCTCACCTAAGGCCGGTCGCTCACCCGCTGGCGCTAAAGGGGCCGCCATGCTGGGCGCCATGCTGGGCGCCATGTTGGGCTCAGGCGTGGAACCCGACGCCGATGCGGTGGCTAGGGCCGAAGCGGGGTGCCCGGGCGGCCGATGGGCAGGTTGGGTGGGGGCCGCCTCAACCGTCGCCGTGGGGCTCGGAAGCGTGAGCGCCTGAGAGAGCACCGTCGAAAGGGCGACGAGATGGGCCTGAGTGCGATTGATCACCTCCAGGCGCCGAAGGATGGCCTCCCGGGTTCCAGACGACAGCCGGGTGACATCCTCAGCCGTCAGTGGCGGCATGACGTAGAGGCGAACCGGCTGGGTGCCGTCCCCCCTGGGAACTTCCAAATCCCCCAGCGGGATGACCCCGGGAAGGGCCTGCCCGGGCGCCTCCCGCACGCCAACCCCCGCGGGCTGGGAGGCTGGCTGGGAGCTCGACCCCTAGAGTTTAGCTAGTAAAGGGGGCCAAGCGGAAGTTACCGTCGGCGGGGGCTGGGCGGCTTGGCCGGCCGGAGGTCGCTCGAGCAGGTCGGCGATCCGCTGAGCGGGCTGCGCGGGCTCGGCCGGGGCTTGCGGCGGGGGGCCGGGCGGGTCGGCGTTGAGCACGGGGGAGCGGCAGGTGGGGCAGCTCTGCTGGCGTTCGAGCCACGACCGCAGGCAGGCGAAGTGGAAGATGTGCCCGCACGCCAGCTTTTTGGAGACGTCGGCCGCGAGGGAGGGGCGGCCCTCCCGCGGCGCCGGGATCCGCTGGCGCGCGGCGGCGTCGTCGCGGTGGATCATCTCCTCGCGGCAGATGATGCACGTGGGATCCGACATGGCCGCAAGCTCCTCCATCGTGGCGTCGGGGTACCGCTCGTTCATGTTCCGGGTGGCCTGGCGGTACCGGACCAGGTCGCGGCACTTGTGCAGGAAGGAGCGCAGGGTGACGTAGATGTCGCGGATGATGTGGAGGGGGACGCTGTAGAACTTGACCACCACCACAAAGAAGATGAGGTAGATCACCAGCTTCATGAAGTCTAAAGGTCAGCCTGAGTAGACACCCGTACCGGCCACCAGCTCCAGGTAAAAGATGTACATGGACTTGTTCTCCCACGCCTCCTCGGTGCGCCCGTCGATCAGGTGCAGCACGTACTTGCAGAAGGTCGCCAGCAGCACCGCAACCAATATCGCGTACTCGAACCCAAACACGATCAGCATGTTGGCCCCGCGCTCCAGCGTGTGCCTCACGGAGTAGGCCACAAACAACGCATCCGCCATTAGGAGGCCCACCATCAGCGTGACCATGCGGATGTGAAACACCGGGGAGACCCGCACCGACTGCTCCAGCTAGCAAATAAAATGGGACGTAGAACCCCTTACGAAATCCACGCGGTCCTGGCAGAGCCAATGGAAGATCTTGGTAAACAGCAGGGCGACAAACAGGGTGACGAAGGGCGCGTCGAACTCGTCCCGAAAGATCGTCAACGCGAGGCACGTCTCGGTCACGGCGAACCACGAGCGCTCGTACAGGTGCTCCACCTCGATCGCCCGCAGCGGGCCAAAGAACACGCCCTGCAGCACCTTCCCCCACAGCAGCGTGGCGAAGATGCCAAAGTTGAGGAGCACCTAACAAATAATGAATCCGAGCCCCCGAAGGCGCGACGCTTACGAGCAGGGATGCCGAAGAGCTCGACAGGCCGATGGCGGCGGTGTAAAAGTTGGAGCGCCGGAACGGCGGGAAGGGGTGGGTGGGGGTCAGGAAGGCGGTGTAGAGGACGGCCGCAGTGAGCAGCGTGCTCGCCACACCGTACAGCGCCAGCCGCATCGTTTACGCTATAAAGGCTCTAGAGGGGATGGGTTATTACAAACGCACGGCGCTTCAACCCGAAGGCTTAAAGGGGGTAAGGGTAAAGCGGAACAAGTTAACGGCCCGAGCCCAACTGGGAATCAAAGGCCGCTTAGCTAACGGCCGATAGCGGGATACAGTGCGAACCCAGCAAACGAGGTATCCACTCTGCGGGGCAAAATGTACGCCCCCTACCAAACCGAAAAGGTCACTCTGCGGAGCAAAATGTACGCCCCCTACCAAACCGAAAAGGTCACTCTGCTGAGCAAAATGTACACCCCCTACCAAACTCAAAAGGTAAAAGCTGATACATCCGAAGCGAACTAAAAAAGAAGTCCGCCCCTTCAATTAAAAGCGCCCCAAAAACCAAACTAGAACGTTCAACCGACTTTCTCGGCGGCACCCTTTGCCAGCCCCACCGACGCCAGCTTAAAACGATACTTCCAACCCTAACCAACCACCCTATAAAAAACCCCGACTGCGGTACAAAGTTAAGGCTGATGAGACGCATGTCCACACCACCCCCAAAAAAGCTCACCACTCACGCTTCAGGGCTGAAAATTGTAGGGATAAGCCCCTATAACCTTTACGTCTGACGGAGCCCCCAATAACGAAAACCCCAAACCCAGATGGTCTCAACTCACCCCAACCCCAAAAAGATCCTTTTTGCCCAGCGGCAATAACTTGACCAACCCCTAACTTACCTAAAAAGTTTTGGTGGGTTGGTTTGATCTAAAGTTACGTCTAGTGCGTTAAGGATTAAAATCAAAGCCTTAACCCCCCGTATAAAAAGGTAATAGGTTCGGGGTTCCAATCGTTGAACCTTCATCTTTATCCTATCAGGTAGGTGTCGGAACTTGATTCGGTAACTTTGGTAAACCGAATCGATGGCCTGTGACGTGGAATCCGTTGTGATGCTAATCAGGATGGATGTCCTATGCCGTAAGGTATGTGGTCTTATAAGAAAATTCGAAACGACGCTTTAAGTCGTGGAACTTGATTCGATCCTATCAGCTAATCCGGTTGGACGGCTTATGGCTTGATTCGATATCGTTAATTCGAATTTTGTCTTATGACGTAAGCTTATTTCGATCCCATCACCTAATTCGGACTGATGCCATATGTCGTAAGATATGATTTCTTATGAGAGAATTCGAATTGAAGATATAGGACTTTACTTAATTCGATCTCATCAGCCAATTCGATTTGACGTCTCAAGTTATAGAACACGATCAGCTAATTCGATTTGACGTCTCAAGGTATAGAACACGATTCGATTACGTCAGCTAGTTCGAATTATCCTATGACGTAGAAATTGATACGATCCCAACAGCTAATCCGGATTAACCTATAACGTTACCCAAACCTAGGCTTCAACCTTCGCGCATATTCAACCAAGTAACCAATTCCAATCTCTTGGATAAGTACTTGCAGATGTAACCGGTTCCGTAATCCAGATCGTGGTTCACTACTATTCCTACAGTTAACCCATAGATGTATAAACTTCAAGGGCTAAACTTTCTCTTCTAGAATGATCTAACCATCATATTAGGAACCCCAACCTACATCTTAAAGGTAATTTGCTCAAGCTCACGCCTTATGCGACCCTAGACCCCCTCTGAGACGTTAGGGGGATAAAACCGAGGTTGCTGTCATAATATTTGCACCTTTTAAGTCACAGGCTTTTGAGAAATTTTGGTCATCAATTATTCAAATATGGGATCATAAAGTTACCCCAATTCCATGGGCCACATACCAAATCTAGCGATCAGTTTAAAGGTGCCGTTAACTCCAACCGATAAGGCTTAAGCGTTCGAGCCGGTAGTCAACACCTCCCAGCTTTAAAACTTGTCGGCCACTCGCCTTTATTGTAGCCAATCTTATACTTGAACAAATTGGTAAGGTTGCCGTTTGATTATAACCGGTAGAGGGTTGTATGGTGAGGTGGTGGCTGTTATGGTGAAATGGTTCGGCCAAAGTTGGTTAATAACCCCAGGATCGAAGGGTTCATGGGTATAAGGTACCTATCTGTTATGGGTTTCAACCTAATAACCCATAAAAGCTTTGGGCTTAAAGTCCAACTGCAACCCAAAATAACGTTACGCGGGAAGGGGTAGGGTTCGGCCCCATAATAGATTCCGTGCCACCCCTAACCCTTTGTATCAATTGACCCAACCCCGGTGCTACGGGTGATTTTGCTAGCTATGAGACTGGCGTTTTGAGCCAAGCTTTAATGGCATCCGTTACTATGTAGAAATCAACCGTACTAGATAACTAGTTGGGGAACCCAAAGTTTAAGCGATAAGGGATTCGATCGATACGAGGTAACTAGGGGAAGAGACAAAAGCGCCTATAGTTTCCCAACCGATTTACGGTTTTGGTAGGGCCGTCGGATCGGTAAATTAATATGGCTCGGGATTTTCGGCCGTTCTGTGCAATAAAACGTGAGGGACCCCTTCTCCCAACTTACCTCGGGTAGAGTTATCGATAAAGATGTCAGCTGGTTGGTTTACCAGTTTTTCAGACCTGAGGCCTCAAGCTTATACCTGCAGCCCGCTTGCGATTTTGGTGGGGTGGAGCTTAACCTTGGCCGCTGTAAACTCCCAAGCGCTGGAGTATCGGGCACCCGATGCCTTTAGCCTATTCCGAATGGGTGGAGATAGTTATAATTTTATAGCAAAATTGAGCCATCACCATAACCTCCGCCTTTTAAGCTGAGATCCCTCAACCCCATTTAACCACTAGCAATGGCTGGGGCCAACTGCTAGCCAGCTTCCCCTATACGGTGGATTAATCTCACCTCACCCGATAAGACTTTTATACCAAAGTGAAACCACCTCCGACTTGGCCTCACCTGAGGGTTCAAAATAGGTTGGCCCAGGGGTTCAGAGTAGGTTACAAACTATTGGCTTTTCGACGTAAGACGTTGGGTAAGCTCCAGATCCCTCAAGAGTTCCAACTCCGCACCCCCATCTATACAGCGTACCACCTTATCAGCCCAAAGGAAATTAAACCCAATCCTTAACCTGAATCAGAGTCATCAGAGCAATGGCAGATTGGAAGGAGGTTGAGGCTTCCCGTCCAGGTAAACCAGGAACCAAACTTGGATAAAGTCAGGGCGCGGCCATCCTTAAAATATTGATGGGGTGGTCCTAGAGTTCATGTGGGTGAGGTACTGGGTTAAAACCTTACTAAGCCCCCATATAGAACTAGATGGCTGGGGCAAGGCGATTACAAAATTTTAGAAGTAACCCATAGAGGGAAGCGAGGCGGTGAGGGTGACAACGCCTCCGTTACCTGTGGTTGTGGGCCTATGGTCAGGTTGGGGTATCCTATGAGGTTGAGGATGGGTCCAAAAGTTGATAGGGTAATTGATTACAGCGGTTAGATTAAAAGTTTGGAGTGGCCACTCAGGAGCTGATGGCTGCATCCTTATAAGGCATGTGACCTTCACCCATCCAAGTTGGTAATTAAGCAGCGGGGTGGGAATCCTTGGTAAAGTATGAGGTGGCCACCTATCGTTGAAGATCAGACATGGCCATTTGGCTGGGGGCTGAAGTCATTATGTGATAGCCATCATGCACGCTACAAGACCCTTAAACTAGTAGGCAGGACTAAGCTAGAGCCAAATGAAAGTTTAGGGTATAGGGGTTGATTACAGAAATTCCAAATGGTTGTGGTAAGGGTGTGGGGAGAGAAAACCAAGGTAAGAACCACTTGGTTTAAGGGAAGGTTTAAACCAGGGATGTCAGGAAAAGTGGCAGGCATATAAGCGAGAACGCAGCTGATGGTTGTGGATACTCGCAAGCTGATATCCAATTTAATGGGTTCAGGTCCATTGAGCTATCAGAATAAAGTAGGCGTTGGGGTTAACGGTGCATAGGATGATGGAATTTAAACTGAGCTCCCAAAAGGAGGTGCTCACCTGAGTTGGGACCGTTTTTATAAAGGTTGGAAGCTGCAAAATTATAAAGGCGCTATAGGCTTTTGCGGATCAGGCCATGATTGCAGTGATGGTTGGTGAGTCAGGTTGGTACAGGTTTTGTAGCCTAGATTTTGGGCCACGCAGAAGGTTTCACACCATAGCATCCCCTTAAGAACTTTAATAAACTGGTGATGCCTAAATCATTGATAAACTGGGGATGGGGATGTCTAGCTTGTTTGAAAAAAGGTTGAGCAAAGATTTGGGTCATTTATGATTCAACAAAGCTAGAGAAAAGTTAAATAAACTGGTGACTAATAACAGAGAAGCCCGCTCTTTTAGGATCTATTAAGATTTAATAGAAACCCCTGAGCTAGGCTCTATGGGGTAGAAAATGCTTTGAGAGGTGGCAAAGCTCACATCATTTAGTGACGTATATGAGGCGTGGGGCCCCAAGTTTACTTTAACTACTACCTTAAAGTTCCCAAGGTACCATATGAGGGTTCAAGCAACAATAAGCTTTATGGATTTGTAGCTTTCTATCCAATAAGAGCCAACTATATTTGCAAATGCATGCAGGCCAAAATGCATTCCAGGAGGCTTGAGATGCTTTATAGAATCTAAGACACAACAGTTGGTAAGGTAAAGTTCTTTCCATTAAAAATTAGGGGTAAGTAAAATAAATTGGGCTAGTACCCTCGCTTGTGAGAATAATTGTGTCAGGTAAGTGTTTGCAACTCTCTGGTTTTCATAGTGGCAATGAAAAAATTTATACCTAAACACCAAGGGAACAGACCAATAGCATGATAGAGAATAGTGATCTTGTTAGATTAAGATGACCAGTGTAAATTTGAACTTCTTTAAGGAAATCTGCAATAAGGCCCCAAAAAATATTTATCTGATATATCTAGTTTTATTGATATAGTAAACCAACGAGGATGTTGGTCTAGCAAGTTGACTATAAGAAAACTGATAGAATTAGGCTACGGTCACCTTGCTGTGGTACTGAGCTGATTTAAGCCAATAAATCTAACTACCATCAGCAGCACTGTAATTTGAGTAAGCCCAAACTTTTGTTTTAATTGTAGTTGAAACTTGCCTAATTTAGTAATATTATATCTTAAATGTTGCTTGAATCTTTGTTTCCTGATCAAACTCAACGTCTTGCTTTATTTATATAACTAGTAAAATTTAAGGCCATTGATAAAATGCTGGCAACCCCTCTATATGAACTTTTAGAACCAACCATGGCATAACTGGCCCTTACCCAACGTTAGTCTGGAAATAATTCAGATCAGGATGGGTGGCCAGCTTGGTTTATTAACCTTGGTACGCCCATCCTCTTTCTTCAATAATTGCTTTCAAATATCATATGGGATATGATATTACCCTCCAGCTTTTGAGGCAACCCCCTCCTCCAGGGGCATCATCTGGGGAGAAATTTTGGTAAGCAGGAGCAAGTTGAATAGTGAAACTTTATGGGTTACCTTGAAGCCTGCAGCATTGAAAAAGCGCTTGTAAAATATATCATTGGTTTTCTGTACATGAGCATAATTATAGACTGGAACCCAGCTTTATCCACACTATCAAAACCTTCCCATGATACCAGGTGCTTGAGTCTTGCCCTTATAAAATGGGAGGTCACAATCTACTCCACCTTCCACTCAGGTGCCACATCTATGTGATATGACTCTTGGGTCTCAGGAGGGAACCCTCAAACAAGGTCAGTTTGCTCTCATAAAATGCAGCAAAGATTAAAGACTCTGCAGAAAATCCAGCTGGTAGGAGGCATGGTCCACCTTTCTAAT